>PVKS010028377.1:0-26515 GCA_004027875.1 Aplodontia rufa | reverse complement strand
AAACCAAAACAAATGAAACTAAGTATATATCACATGAGAAGAAATAATTCACAAACCTTCAAAACACAGTACATTTTTTTAATCTAAGAATTTAACTTAATTCAAATATTGGGGCTCTAGTTAACAGGCAGAATAAGAAACTGAACCAAATCTCTTTCTACTTTCTGGATTTACAAGAGTCAAAAATGAAGGATTAAAAAAGCTTTATTTCAAAAGAACACATTTTTTCAACTGCTCTATCTGAAAACATAGTATATTTTTTACACATCACTAGGGAAATATTAACCCAAGGACAAAAAGAGCCACAAACATTTCTTAAACTGCATCCAGTATTCCAAATAGTTATCAGTAACATTGATACTAATATTTTAAAAATACATTGAAGTATTCCATGTATCATAAAAGATGTAAATATGTTAATGAAGATTTCCAGTATAAAAGAAAATTGATACAAGTTTAAATTTTAAAAAAATTAAATAAAAATCCTGTAACTTTAGTTGAATTTGAAATGTTGGCATGTTCTGACTCTTTTCTTCTTGTAGTGGAGCTGTCTCCACTGAAACAGCCATGAAACCATGATAGCTGAGCAGCACTAAGCACCTCTTACGTACAAAGAGTGGTCTCTAAATGCCATTCCTCACTGTGGAGAAGTGACTTACTCCAGGGTTGGTGCAGGGAATGAGCAAAATGAGCTTGGAAGGGCACTGTTTTATCAGCCAGCAAGGGAGTTTTCTGAACCAAGTAGAGATCATGTGAACAAAACACACGAGCAAATTCACCAGCCAGATGTACCAATCTGAGCACTAAAAATTGATGAAAATGAATAGAGACATCAAATGTATTCTAAACCAAGAGCTTATAAGATGCTTAAAGATGAAAGAAAACCATTACTCATATTTGGAGACTGCTGGGATATCAGCTCATTATTCTGAAAATCAACAGATAAAGGCAAGGAAGGAAAGAATTTTTATGCTGCATTTATGTATGAAGCATATTTCCCGTTGAGCCACTAGTACATGAGAAAAAGTTTTGTCTATGGAAGAACACCAACTTAATAAATACAGAAAAAATTATAGAATTGGAAAGTTACTGTTCTGTAATCACTACTATCATTGTATGCAGCTGAAACCAGATGAACAGTTCATGGGGGATATTTATAACACATGCACCAAGCTACAGTTCCTGAATGTCAGGTCAATCTTAGGACAAACAGACATGGTCTAACCCCGGTTTCACAAAATTAAAAATAATCAAACAGTTGGATATTGCTAATATTTACGGAAATAGCAAGGATGGAGGAAAAGGTTAAAATACACATGAGCAAGCAATTGGCCAGAACGTGGGAAAATCTGCTGGACAAACACCTTGATTTCCTTAACAAATAAATGCGCAAAAGAGGGTAGCAGGAAAACTGTTTTATATTAAAGTCAACATAAGAGACTAATGAACCAAATGCTAGAACTTGTTTGGGCTCTGATTTAAAAATCCAGTGTAAAAAGACATTTTTTTTAATACAGAATTTTGACCATGGCCCATGTATCACATTAAGAAGATGTTGTCTAATTTTTAAAATGTGAGAATGACATTGTAGTTAAATAAAAGAAAGAAATAGTCTTTATCTGTTAAAAGAGTAAAGTATTTATAGGGGAGATGTTTAAGCTCAACTTTTTCCCACCCCAGAAAATGGTAGAGAGGAAGATAAAATAATATCAGCAAATTGTTGAAGATTTCTGAAGCTGGATGATGATCTAGACGGATTACCATTACACTATTCTCTCCATTTGTATGTTTCAATTTTTCAAAAATAAGAGGATTTTTCCTCAAAATACGTTTGTAATCACAGTGGAATTCTCCTGATGCTCATACTATGAAGAAGATACAGAAAACATAATACCTAAGAGAGAAGATCATCAGTTCCTCTGCCGGACTTCATATCCCACAGCCAGGAAGAAATACACTGTTGTCCACAAAAGTTACCAATTTATATGCTAAAAGTTGATTATTGAGATGTAACTTGCTTAATATAAAGAAAAATAATGCCCTCAAAGATTGGAAGATGCCTCTTCCAAAGGGTCTAGTAAGTATTCTCTATTCACAAAACATTACCTGTAGTAGAAAATATTCACCTATTTCCATGTAAAATGAATCACCCACAGGGAGAAAAAAAACTCAGTTACCTTTTTTTTCAATACCTTTGTATTGAAAAGTATGCAACCATCTTCTGCCTTAATTTAAAATTGGGCCTTAACAAATTTTTTCAGTTCATCATGATTCCTTTCTGGCTTTGCCTCCATGTAAATAGAAAGATGGGCGATGCATTAGCATTTCCCCTGTTTGCTGCAGAGCTTATAATTCTTCCATAATGAAATAGAGGAAGAAAAAAAATAATTCAGTTTAACTACAACTGAGAACAAACATGTGTATTATATTTATCCTGATTCGGTCATCTTACAAATACATATAATAGATATTCACGGTCTTACTCACAACTCATAAAAGATCAATTCCCAAAACTGCAGTGTTCATTCTCTATAAGATTTTAGTTAGAGCTGTTTACCAACTGATTTATTGGGCTTTACATGATATGTAAATTAGTTGCAGGATGTACTATGGCCTTTGACAGTGATAGACAACACTCATAGGTCACCAATGATAAATGAGACAGTTGCCATAAAGTGATCCTATTATCCAGAAAAGGAAAAAACAGGCACAATTACTGGATCCACTAAACTGGAAAGCAATCAAGAATTTGTTTGGACTGCTGCCTAAAGAGGGAACATCAATCCATCGACCAGTTTAGTAGTATGCTGGGGCTGCCATAGCAAAGAACACCAGCCTGTGTGCTGAAGCAACAGAAATATATCTTCTCACCCTTCTGGGGGAGAGAATGCCCAGATCCAAGTGTCAGCAAGGATGGTCTTCTGTGAGCTGTGCAGGAGAATCTGCTTCTCTCCTGTTTCTGGCCATTATTTTTAGGACATCTTCAGCATTCTTTGCTTGTAGAGATGTCTCTCCAATCTCTGTTTTCACACTCATGTTTCATTCTCCCCCTGCACCTCTCTTTAAAAGCCATTGTTTTGTGTGTGTGTGTGTGTGTGTGTGTGTGTGTGCAAAAATGGGTCAGAACTTCAACTTATCTTTTTGGAGGGAACACAATTCAACCCATAACAGACAGTCAAAAATCGAAAACAAGTCGCCAGACCATTTCCCACAGGACAGATAATAAAAATCTGTTTATGGATTTTGTACAAATATCTTGATATTTGTCCTAACCACACAAGAAATTTATCATTTGATAAACCTTAGCGGGTTGTATTTGGTATACTGGTTAGAATGTAGGTTCTAGCTGCTCTAACAATGAAATATTATGATGAAAAAGGAGATGGAAATTTATTTTCCCTTCAATTAATTGTCTGAGATGAAGCAGTCTGGGGGAGGTTTGAAAACTCCATCTATTAGGGACCCAGTCATCTTTTATATTATCATCATCTTTAACAGGAAATTTTCATATCTTGATGCATTGGCTGCTTTAGCTCTTACCTTCATGTTTATTACACATCTGGTAAGAAGGAAATTCAAGGGAATGTGTATCTATGCCCTTTTTCGAGGACAAGTAAGAAGTAAAACACATCATGTCTTTCATCCCACTGAAAAGAACTGAGCCAGATCACTACACCCAGCTGCCAGATGCAGCCCTGGGATATACAGGCTTGGAAATGTAGTCCTATCCCCATGCCCAATTAAAACCATCACTTTGGAAATGTGGGAGTGCAGATAAGGTGTCACCACTAACAGTCTCTGCCATATTCAGTCTATCTAGTATATTTACTCCTTCACACTTTGCAAACTTCCATTCATAAAATTGCTCACATTCAAGTTTCAGAGACTTAATCTAATACTTATCCCTTGAAATTTCTCTACAACATGTGATGTCATTGACTTTCTTAGAATTCTTCTTTCCAAACTACTGAATGTAATTGTTTCTTCTTCTTTTTTATTTATTTTATTCAGAAATTTATTTGTTGAACAATCAAACAAGCTTCTAATGAAATATAATATATATATAAATTCTGAAAATTAGATTTACCCGCAAGAGCCCCCCCCCAATTACCCGCCCTTATCCCTCCCCCCCCTTCCCAATTGTTTCTTCTTTTTAATAATAGTATTTTCTGGTTCCCTTCTCCTTCCTCTAAAAGTAGATCTGTCCCCATGTTCTCTCATTCTGCTCTTTCTTCTCCTCCCTCTATATTCTTCTTCTTGCAGAATCACCAATTTCCTTAATTTCAACCATTAGTTTGAAATTGATAGTTTCCATATCTCTTATCTTTTGACCTATTTTTTTCTGCACTGTCTCCACTTCATATTTCCCAATATGTGTTGGAGTCTGCTATCTGGACATCCTGTCAAAGTCTCAGACATCCACAACCAGATTTACCATCTCCCTGAAGTCTTTTTTACCCTGTATTTTGATTTCACTGTTATTATCTCCCAAACAATGTTTGGGGGTTTTTGTTGTTTTTGAACTGTCTTCCTTCTCCCATTCCCCACCCAGTCAATCAGTAAGTTGTGTCCATCTGAATTCTTAAGTTTGATATACCTACACCCCTCTTGTCTTTCCTAAAGCCATTCCTGTTTCTGCTTCTGGCTCTCATTACCTGTCTGTCTAGGTCACTCTAACAAACTCCATTCTCTTTCCATCCTAATTCTTTCGAATGGATCTCAGTGATGTCAAAAGTACAACTTTAAAAATGGTTAGAGGAAGCATCATGTCTTTAGGGCCAATCATGAGTCAGTTCCCAGTGGAAGAATTTTTTTAGTTACTATTTTCCAGATGTCTACATGTATTATCTTATGTATCAGCTAAATAAATTAACAATTGAGGAGATTATGGAACCAGCCTAGGTGTTCACCACTGAATGAATGGATAAAGAAAATGTAATATGTATACACAGTGGAGTTTTAATCAGCCATAAAAAATGAAATTATGTCATTTGCAAGAAAATGAATGGAACTTGAAAACATCACAGTAAGTGAAATAAGCCAAATTCATATATTTTCTCTCATATGTGGAAGCTAGTGAGGAAAATGGAAAAAAACAGTGGGGGGAATCCAATGAAAATCAAAGGGAAAATAATAAAATAGAGGAAAGGGAGCAAAGAGAGAAAGAGGAAATACTGGTATTAGCCAAATTACATTGTTATATGGTGTGCATGTATGACTATGTAATAACAAATTCCACCATTATTTGCAACGCTAATGCATCAATAAAAACTGGAAAAAAATTAAAAAGTAAATTAAGTGCTTCCATGTACCCTACAATTTTAGACATTAAGAAATTCAGATGAAGAAACTGAGGCTTTATAAAATTAATTTGTTCAAGCTCTGACTCTGATTAAATAGTAGGACTAAGATTTAAACCAGAGCATCCTCTCCTAACCATTAATTTAGCCTCATAGAAATCAAAGAAAGTCATTACTACTACCACCATTTCATAAACCAAGGAGGCGGAGAAACCTTATTAAGACCAGAGCCAAAATTCAAGATGACCAGAACCCACTTTATACAACTTCACATTTACATCTATGGTTATAAGCTACCCCTTAGTCCATGTGGGATTCTTTTACAGTCGTGAATGGTTGAGGTTAAGAGGAAAGAGAGGCCATGAGTCAGTTCAACACTATCACTGTTTTGGAAAGCCTTACAAATGTATGTTCTCCTCATGATGATGGCATCAGCTCCATAAATCCACACATGCTAGTTTCTTGATTACAGCGCTTGCCTGCACGTGTGATCACACAAGTTCAAACCCCAGCACCACGTACCCAACAAAGTCTCGGAGCAACGAAAGGCACATGAAAAACTAAATAAAAATTATATTTCTCTCTTTTTCTCCCTCATTTTCCCCCTCTCTCTTTAAAAAAAAAAGAGGAAGGGCTGGAGCGGAGGCTCAGCGGTTACAGCACTTGCCTGGCATGTGCAAGTACACGGGTTCAAACCCCAGCACACACATACACAACTAAGTGTTGGAGCAACGAAAGCCATGTGAAAAACTCAACAAAAGTTGATTCTCTCGTCTCTGTATCTCTCTCTGTCACTGTCCTTCTCTCTTTAGAAAATAAATAAATAAATAAAAAATAACATCTTCCTCTACACTGTCATCTCAGCCTGTTGGCCATTTAAAGGATGTGATGAGTCCCTGTAGGACTTTGTTCTGAACTTGCAATTACCAGGATATTAAATTGTATATTTAGCTTATCCCAGTTTAGAGGGGAAAAAGTGAATCTTTGATATTAAACAAGAAACTATAACAAAAGAGAAAACATAGTGAAGTCAATGTTTCCAGATTCCTGTGTATAGGCAATAGGGTTGTATATCTCCTGCTTTCTTCTAGCTGGTATTGAACCAATACCGCCTGGTTTCTAATTTGCTTATTATCCTAAAATACATCTAGAAACAAACCAATAGAAACTGGATTTCTCATAACTTAGCTACACACACAAACTTTAAAGTACCTTGGCCTGAATAATGCTAAGTCTTTAACATTTATAAGTACGTATGTGATATGGGCTACAGCTGCCACCTTAGTAGATACAGCAATGCAAAAAGAAATTGGAGACTCGGAAACATGAGATGAACAAAAGCAAAATAATTTTCTTAGTAAATTCAATTCAAAGAGACATGGTCATAACCTTTGAAGACAGAGGGTGACAATAACATCAGTGGTAATTGATCAGTGTCCTTGGATAGAAAGGGTGCATTTTATTATTAGAGCAAAGGGCAAATACAATCAAGGACACTTATGTTATAAGTGAACAGGCAAACTTTCTAATACAAACATAAAAACAAATGACTATTTATGAAGGCAAAGTTCAGTGCCATATCTCTGACCACTCTTCCTTTGTACTCTATCACCTTGATAAGCTATTTGACATTCTCTCTGTCTGGAATAGCCTACTTGTCCTGAACCTTCATGAACACACACACATACACACAGACAATGTTCTTCTATTTTCTTCTTCTAGCTAATTTCTGTGTATACTTTAGGTCTTAATTTAGATGTTATTTCTTCTCGGACATCTACTGCAATATCCCCAAGACCATTTCAGGTGCCAACTCCAATACTCTGAACTACTGTAATGTTGGTCCTTCTCTATGGTAATTGCCTGCTTACTCTAAGTTTCTTGATGGAAAAAACTAGCTGCGCCTTCATCCTCGTTCTATCCTTAGGATTAAGCATAATGCCAGCCACAAGATACAGAGGTGCTTAACATTTTTGTTAAAGTAATGCACACAATTTGTAATACATATTTCAATTCCTTTCATTCATCATAGTTCCAAAATCTTTTCTTTTCTAAAATATTTTTTCCTAAGGTAAAACTAGCTCCAGTTATTGTGAAGAGAAATTACATTTGATGTGTAGATATTGTCACATGTGTTGTGACAACCTGTAGGGCTGATCATAAATGAAATGTGAAAAATCACATGGCAGCTTCAAGAGCTGCTACCATTCTCCATGTCCACTTCCCCCAATCATAGAAACACAGGCCCACTTCTCCTAATGACAGAAGCCTCTTCTAAGTGGGAGTTTCTATCAGGTTTTGTCCCTGAGAATGGCACAGATCCTCCAGATGACCCCAATATACATTTCATGGATCAAGGAATGAATTCCTAATGTTGCACCATATCTGTCTTGGTTGACATTCTTCATAATGTCTACTTTCTCCATTTCTTTCTTCTTCCAAGCAGAACTTGCCTTCCTCTCTAGAAGGAGGAAATACTAAATATTTTCTTTCCAAGCCTCCCTAGCAGCTAACAGTGGCCATGAAGCACAGATCTGGACAAGGAAATGCAAGGGAAATTCTACCTCTATGCTCCAACTGAATATTTTCCACCTTCCAAAAAAAAAATTCAGAAAAGAACCTTTTTTGCCCCTTTTCCTTCTGTATGCATTTGTATGAAGTCAATTTTTGACTGAGAAAACAAACCAAAGAATTCAAGGAAACATGTTCTGAAAAGTATCAATGACATCATTGAATGACTATATCAAACCTGAGTTTGTCACTTCAAGATTTATTACTATCTGAGATTTAATAATCCAGAAGTTGGACTACTGTTGATAAAGAATATTTTGTTACTTACAGTTGAATGCATCATATCTAATTATATGGAAATATGTGAGTTTCACATCAGTCTAAACTGCCAACAGTCAGTATAAACCAACAAGTCACATTGGCTACCAAGCAACCAAAAGCATTATTTAGAAACACTGAAAACATGACAAGGCCATCTTGTGATGAAATTCTTCTCCAGAAGTTACAGTCCATGTGCTGATATCAGAAATGGACAGTGAGCTTGCTTACACTGGAAATGCAGCACAAGAGGGTAGATTGAAAAAGGATATTCACAAATAAGTATATTATTGGTATCTTTGTTCAGAATTAGCTCATAAAACAGTTTTACAATTAGCCACCTGCCTAAGAAATTCTGAGTTGCACAAATAGTACACGAAATGCCAACCACATGTATTTTACATGTGATAGGTCTTCAGGGGTTGGGAAGGAACTGATAAAGAAGCAACTTCATTTTGTTTGGTTCTTACATGTAATCTACTACTTTTATATTTCTTTTTAAAAACAAGTGTTAATGTATCTATATTACCTTTCAATAGAAAATACTTTCCCAAGTGTAATTTGTAATTTATTATTAAATATGCTATTGAATATTGATAGTTTTACAGAATACTCATCGAAAAAATATAGAAATCATTCACTGCTTTTTGAAGAAGTCACAGCATCATTAAAATCAGAGTAGGCAGAGTACAACAAATAAAACAGATACCTTGACAGGAGAAAGAAAATCTTCCCCAAAACAGTTTTCTAACCAACCTAACCCACCATTTTCCTCATTCTCTGTCATTTGCAAGAGTTTCCTTGACATGAATATGCTCCAATGAGCCATTCCCAGTAGCAACCACAGACATAGACTGGATCTATCTTTCTATTATTAGATCAGATCAGATACTTAGTGGGGCTCTTTCGTGCTCAGGTGAGTAACTATGGTATCTACATTGCAAAGATTTGGTTTTACTTTATTACTTAGTGAAATAATAGGGTTCTCTGGGCTATTTGGGAACAAGAGGTTGTACAGAAGGATCACTAGGTGCTAAAACAGCCACATTAAACAGTCGCCAGTGAGCAAATGGGAATCAGGTAAACTTTTAAAGGATATTTCGATGAGAGGAAAGGACATGTTAGAAAATAATTCATGAATTTTTCTGAGTAATGAGAAATACTCTTAAAACCCATATTGTAAATGCTAATTTTTTTTATTTGTTTGGGATTGACTACTTTCTAAATCACCTGTTCTTTTAGGCCCTTGAACTTTATAGTAAATATGGTATGGTCATTAAGAAAAATGATCCCAAGTCTTGGAAATTCTCATTAGCTAACTCTTCAGCAGTTGACTTTGATAGAAAACCCTCTGGAATAGTGATTCACCAAAAAGTGTTCTAGTTTTATTCTAACTCAATCTCGTGTTTAAATTGCTAAGCTATATATAAATGAATGCTAGCATTATCATTATTAATATCATTATTATTTTCAAACCTTAAAGTCTATTTCAAAATAAAAGTTGATTTTCTCCTAAAATGTTAAAACTTTTACACACACACATGCACAAAAAAAAATTATGACTTGGGGTTTGGAAATTTACTTTGCAGTCTAGTTAACTTAGACAATATTAAATGCAATTAGTACTTTCATGCAATTAATGTTAGATTGTCATTTTTCATTCTTTGGGACACTAGGCTGGGTATTTCATAATGCCCCAAAATAATTTTCAAAATAGTATTTACCAAATTGTCTGGAGCGTCTTTATTCCCAAATTAAAGTATCCAACACCATATATGCAACTTCAAGATTCCGATCGTTAAATGTCTCTCCAGAATTTGCATATCAAATTAAAAATTTTCTCCTTCAAAATGATTACCTTTTGACACTTACACATTCATCAAGTTATGTTCTCGCTAATTGTCAAGATCTGAACATCAGTACAATGCTAGACACGCAAATCTTAAAAATATTTTGCAACGGAATAGGTCCATAAGTGAGTGAGTCAACAAGGAAGAGAGCAACTGATAAAAGACCTCATAAACGAATTCAGAACCCAACCTTTGAGGACTACCCTTCAGCCAGTAAAACTTCCATTTAAAACTCTATGCTAATGGCAAATGGCAAAGTTTTGTGGTTTGGGGTGAATTTGATTGGCAAAAAGAGTCAAAAATCATTTAAATTATGTTTTGGGAGACACAATCTAGTGGGATAAGGACACTTAAGGAAATACAAGGCATGACTACAAGTCTAACTTGCTCATGATTGGGCTCTGAAGGCAATTCCGGAAGTGATGTGAGCATCATCTACAGCTCTGAACTAGGCACGCCAACTCCAGAGCTCTGGGCTAAGCTTGTTTGGATGTGAAATAACCAGCATGCTCACTTTCTGTTTCTCTAATTGGGCTCAAACAGTTATGGTAAGATTACATTGCATTTTTAAATGTAACTGGGAGGAAAGGTCTTATAATCTTATTCTAATTTTAAGTTTAAAAAATCATATATTTTCTATCTGTAAAAGGAAGTCTCAATCGAGAGGATTTTTACAAAGTCTTCCAGTGCTGACATTCAATAATTTTATAAATAAATAGGTTAGATATTGTCCCCATATCTTTGAACAGAGGCTTCATATTGAAGGGAACTGTCCCACAAGGCCTTGAGGGAAATCATGCTTTAGGCTGTGGACCACAAGGTACAGAGCTGCTGCAGTAAGATAGATAGGACACACACACACACACACACACACACACACACACCGCTCTCATATACACATATAACAAACACGCATGTGTGTATGTGCATGCACCTCTGTCCCATTAGCAGTAAACTATCTGTCCCCAAACAGGGACGATTATAGAAGTCAAAATGGTACTTCACATTTGTGTGAAATCAGTACATACACAGAATAAAGCTGGTGTTTCAAATATCCATCAACTTTTCATTAAGTAGTTACAACTTCAAAAACAGAGGAAGTGCCTTCAAATGAATGTATGACTGCAGGCTTCAGAATCTCCGTCTTGCGATAATGTCCGAAATATCTTATTCTATAAATTCCAGGCTGGGCAGTGTCTGGAATATGCCATTGTATTGTTGCATTGCTCAGACCCAGTAATCCCTTGTGCCAATAAAACCTGTTGGTAAAAAACAAACAAATAAGCGAAACATAATTTTACTCCTAAAAATATATCAGTAGAAAAATGCATGATTGGGGCCGCAGCGGTGGTTCGGGGATTACAACGCTTGCCTGGCATGCACAAGGACGCAGGTTCAAACCCCAGCACCATGTGCACAACTAAGTGTTGGAGCAACGAAAGCCACGTGAAAAACTAAATAAAATTGATTGTCTCTTTCTCACTGTCCCTCTCTCTTTAAAAAAAAGAAGAAAAGAAAAGAAAGAAAGAAAAATCAATGATTGCCATGTATACTGGTGCATGCCTATAATCCCAGTGATCGGGGAGGCTGAGGTAGGAGAATCACAAGTTCAAGGACAACCTCAACTTAGCAAGACCAGTGGTAAAGTACCCCTGGGTTAAATCCTCAGCACTTAAAAAAAAAAGCATGATTATTCATTCAATAAACATTCAAGGAAGGAGTATCTACACTGAGCTGAGGGAGGCACTACTCTAGACGTTGAGGATCTAGCACTAAACACAGCAGACATAAATATTTTCTAGAAGCAAACAGCTATTAATAGAAACATCTTTACTTGTTCTACCTTTCTAACTACTTAATTCTGTCCAACCTAGGAAGCCTAACCTGATGCCCCCTGTTTTGAATGTCTATAGCATCCTTTATGTCCTTATCAGATTCTGCACCAATGGACACTTCTTTTCACATCTATATTCAGCTGTTAAAAATGTATATTTTTATGAACACAAGGACCAGATTTGATTCAATTCGAAAAGTACTGAAGATACAATAGTGTGCAAAATACAGATGATTTAAAGATTGTTTAGTTTCATGAACCTTATATTTTATTGGGGTAGGGATGGGAATAAACGTTATAAACAAATCCATGCATTTTAGAATTTCAAGAGTGATAAGTTGCAACAAAGAGAATAAGACAGACTAAGAAGCTTCTGTGAGGAGTTGCCTTTACACTGAGTCCACAGACATGTGCAGGTAGAAAATCCAAGTGAATACAAAGAATGCAAAGTGTCCAAAGCAGAAACAAATTTGGGGTGACCAAGGAACAGAAAGCAGGTCAGCAGGAACAGGGAACGGGGCAGGAGTGGTTGAGATGAGAGAAACCTGTAGATTGTGCTGGGCCCCTCGCCCCAGCAGGAAGCTCAGACACTCAACAAGAAACACAGTGAGGGGCTGGAGCGGTGGCTCAGTGGTTACAGCGCTTGTCTGGCATGCGCACGTTCACGAGTTCAAACCCCAGCACCACGTACATACGCAGCAAAGTCTCAGAGAAACAGAGGCCACATGAAAAAACTAAGTAAAATTGATTCTGTCTTTTTCTCTCTCACTGTACCTCTTTCTTAAAAAAAAAAAAAAATCACAGTAGGCTTACTAGTCCATACCTCAGCTGTGAGAGAGTAAATCCATCAGGCACACAGGGTGAGATTAACATTCTCTGTGTCTCAGTGACTGGCTCAGTACTCTCCATAAATGTTTGACAATACTGCCTCTAATGAACAAGGCAGAGGTCTAAACATATCCTCAGTGTGGGCTGCTACTCTGAGTTTATCTTTTGAAAATAAATCATCTTTCTTATTATCAGTACAACCACTTTTTATAATCAATATGTATAGATTTAAAACCACCTATTCTCCAGGGTCCAAAGGGGGGGAAAAACACGTCCATATTTATACACCATGGTTTAGATATGAGGTGTCCTCCAAAGCTCATGTGTGAGACCATGCAAGAATGTTCAGGTGGACTCTGTGGTGCGCACCTGTAATCCCAGCAGCTCTAGAGGCTAAGAAAGGAAGATGTTAAAGTTCCAAGCCAGCCTCAGCAATTTAGCGAGGCCCTAAGCAATTTAGCAAGACCCTATTTCAAAATAAAAAATGGGCTAGGGATACAACTCAGTAGTTAAGCACCCCGGGTTTCAATCCCTGATGCCAAAAAAATAATAATAATATTTAATAATGTTCAGAGATGAAATGATTAAATTATGAGATATATGACCTAATTGGTAGATTAATCCACTAATGTGGATTAACTGGGTGGTAATTATAGGCAGGTAGGATATGGCTAGAGGAAGTATATTGCTGAGGAATGTGCCTTTTGGGTTTCAATTTTTTTCTCTGGTAAAGGGAACTTGCTCGTTCTCTCTCTCTCTCTCTCTCTCTTTCTCTGTCTCCTTCCTGGATGTCATGTTCTGAGCTGCTTTCCTCCACCAAGCCCTTCTGCCATGATGCTCCCCTTTCTGGCCCAGAGCTATGCAGTTGGCCAATCATGAACTTAACCTCTGAAACTGTCAGTCAAAATAAACTTTCCTCTAAGTTGTTCTTGTCAGTTGGTCACAATGACACGAAGCTGACTAAAACATTACACATGGCTATCAGAAATACCACAAAGTGGTTAATCCTTATTTTCAGTTATCCATGTGAACCAAACTACATGCAGATAAGTACTTTATTTAAGATAATCTGAATTAGACACATAAAGCCAAAAACTTTATCCACCACCAAGGCTCCATCTTGTGGTGTGAGATTTACAGACTTTGGAATAAAAATATTTTCTTATTTCAGACACATTGACAAAATTTTCAAAATATCTATTCAGCTAAGGAATTTCCTAATGAACGGCACAGAGATATATTCTGCTGAAGGGATGCCATGAGTTTATTACCTCCTTGTGTGAGTCTGTAAGAATTAAACATCAAGCCTCTTTAGTTCCAATAATTCACAAACATGCACTACATGTCAGTAATAGACTTGTCCTTTTCCCACTAGGAACTTTGGACCCTACAGATACATGTTAGCTCCTTCAAGCTACAACCAATTTGCAAGACGACTAGTCAGTTTTTTCAGGGTAATATCCGTAACTATGGAAAGAAACTACCAAGACGTCTCTAAGAGGGAAGCTATAACCTCATTAACACCTAATCTTACAGAAGCACATACTGCTTAGTTTTGAAGAAAAGTAAAATCAACACAAAGTCCAATAAATCAATTAAATATAGCCAGAAGGATCCTTGGGAATTTGACATCATTAATATCATGTGTGGAGCAAAGTCTTCTCGTTTGCCTCTCCTGCATTACTAACCAACTGTGTTCAAGGCTTAAAACAAAATATTCCATGGACATGCTCACCGAGTCTCCCAGGATGCATCATTGTACATTATCTGCCATTGTGTTGTAGTGTTCTCATATTTTTCCACAGTGAGGAAGGTTGGATGGGTCTGAAATGCAATTAATATAATGAATGAGGTGCCACACAGTCTCCAAAAGAATCCTGTTGTGTACTATGATCTTTTGTTGACCACACTCCAGCCTTGTATGAAAATATGTATTTGAATTTCACCCAGATTCTTATGTGTTTCCCTTAACCTATGCAAAGTCTTCTCAATGTTAATTTATCCAGTCTACTGAAAACCATGACATTTTTAGAAATTTGAAGGAAGTGTAATTGTGGAGCTCAAAGCAAATTTTGGAAATTAGGGCATAAAAGAAACTGGAAATAAAATTTGAGACTTTAAAAAGGCTTAAGTCAAGAGGCTGGAGCAGTGGCTCCGAAGTTACAGTGCTTTCCTGGCATACACGAGGACCCCGGTTTGAACCCCAACACCATGGACACAATGAAGTGTTGGAGCAATGAAAGTCACATGAAAAACTAAACTAAAATTGATTCTCTCTTTCTCTCTTTCCCTATCTCAGTGTTCCTCTCTCTTAAAAAAAAATAATACAGCATAAGTCAAGACTTCCATGACATGTCTCTTTATCTACATTCTAAGACTTTTGCTAGTCACCTCCAGATTTCGGAATGAGAGTGGGAAAGTTTCTTTATCTTTCCTTCTCCAAGGAAATGAATTATTAGTTAAGGAGTCTCCCTGAGTGAAAGAACTGAAAAGAACACATTCAACCTTCCCTGTCCTGCAATGTTAAAGGCAGTCAGTCGGCCCCTATTTTGTCATAATGGATTCCCATAAACCATATCATAAACAGATTTTATTTCTCCATGAGGAGATAACTATAACAGAATAATATGTTTCACACCAAGAATTCAGCTTCAAACAAAGCACAGATTTGAATAATATGACAAGTTAATAAATACAAAGGCCATAAATCTCCGATTTCCCTCAAAATTCTTTGGACTGCAGCCCTTAAAGATAAGACTTGTGCTTAATTTACCTTTATCCATCAGTCTTTACACCTGTCGTTGACCAGTACTCAAATAACCCTTTACTGAACTTATCACTTACTTACAGCTGGGCTATGTAATTATCTAAAATTCTACTCTAAGGGGGAAATGTTGGAACTGAGATAAAGCAAGGTACATTCCAAGCAGTTATAAATGTCACTGTACATACTATAGCCATACATATAAAAAATGTTCTTCATAGGTATAAGAATTATGTCACTGTATTTGGGTTTTTTAGGAACAATATAGGACCCGAAAGAAAGGCAAGGGATCAGGTGACGGGAAGAGGGAGGTAGAGGGCTGTGGGGGAGTTATATTTAACAAACTGTATTGCTGACTTGTGTGCATCCAGGAACATGTGACAACTAATCCCAACATTATGAAAAACTATAATGCACTAATAAAAATATATAAAAATTAATAAATTAAAGATTAAATAAATTAATTAAAAGAATAAAATTCTCTAATTATTCAACTGGGGGATCATAATCACATTCAACGAAGAGGTTTTATAGCCATGGTGAATTGTAAATAGAAGTGTTTCTGCCCATTTAGGGCAGAATGACATTGGGAAGCCTTAGATAGAGTAGGAGATATGATGGGTCCTGATTTCTGCATCTAGAGTACCAATTAGACAACAAGAACAGGCCACCAAGCACTGGGGACAAAACATGTGAGATATTCTTTCTCCACCTCCCTACCATTTCTTCCAGATACATAATTAGTTACTGCAGGTTAATCTCTGTAGGACTCAGTTTACTCATTTATAAAGTAGGGACAATAAAACAATGTATGGGGCAGTAATGCGGATTAGATTCACATAATAATATATACAAGAGAACCTGGGCTAATAGTACAAATAGTAAGCCTTCATCAAACAGTGGTGATGGTGGCCTGATGATTACTAGTAACAAAAGGCACTAGACCGTGTTTTGCACAGCCTCTGAGCATTCTTAGAATTAATTCCATTCTTATCATAGTTTTTTTTCTCATTTAAGCATTTTGTTCTTCTGCTTCTCCATGGCAATTATGATGATAGTGCTTCTCCACCCTAAGGATATCAGATGCTAGCTAAGCCAGCAGTGTTGATATAGTGCTCTGCTATCTTCTGAAGATAATATTATAAACATGTAAATATCCTAGTATAGCTTGACCTTTACAAGAAATTATTTCAAGCAGGTGCGTATGGACTATCCAAGCAGAATATGTCCCCCAATCTCGTATTTGACAACACCATGTGGCTACAATTGCTATCACAGCAATAATGGCATTTTAAAAGGAAGGCTCATTTGGAAGAAAGGTATTTTGGATTGTGAGTGACAATGGGCCCTAGGCAGAACGGCGCATTGATAGTGCATCCTTAGCCTCAGTAAAAGATATGACCTTGAAGTCATTTTCATATGCCCGTTTTCTTTTTCCTCTACAGATTTCTTCATTGTTTAAATTTTTACAACCAGAATGTGCCCCTTTATTACTTTTGTGGTTATAAGACCATCCTAAGGAAGTTATAGAAGAGTGAATTATTTCATTTATTACCATATATATTGCACATGTGGGTGATTTATCATATATGTCATGAAAAGAAAATTCTAAAGTGCTGTGTTAAACTTTAAGAGAAACTTTCTCTGTAAAGCATATGGTAAGAAGGCTTTTACTTTCTAAGTTACATATTTCTACAGTTTTTGCTTTTACATTGCACAAGTGTTTCTTATGTCACTTTTCATGATTAATAAATACTTACTCTGTTAGAGGTAGGAGTCAAGAGTAGGGAAATGATCAACACAAAATAAAACACATAGGCCAGAACCCAAACCCACAGAGCATCCACCCAGGGACACATGATCATCCCACAGGAGAGGAGGCTGGACCAGGGACAGTAACACTAGAAAAGGAAAGGGCCAGTAAAGAAGGGAGATGGAAGGAAAGACACAGTTCACCTGCCTGGCTCTTTGATTATTTTACCAAATTAGTGGAGTTCTAAACATGGATAAATAAATGAGACTGTGTTCAAACTAGCATCACCTAAGAGACAGTGTAGTCCTATATGAACTGTGCCATGCATGTCCTAAGTAAAGCCAATTAGATGCTTCCTGTGTGTTTTTTCCAGACTCCATTCCACATTAACTGTATCCCCTGTACATTTTCCCACCTCACAAAATGAGATGCAAAACAAATAGCACATTTTATCTTTTATGTTGTTAACCTCTGAAAGGAATATTCAAGTGAATCAAAGGCTAAAACAATGGATTCAAATTTGTAAAAACAATTAATGCTTACCCGGTTTTCTGCTGAATTCTTTGGGTTAGCAGCTACAAATTTAACTTCAACAACTTCTCCCTAGAAATAAAAATTTCATTTAATAAAAAAATTTTGCTATATTCATATCTGTCACTATCTGCTCTATGTTCTGGCCGCCTACACAGAGTCTATTCCATTTAATCACAGGATTACTAAGAATATTAGGGGAAATACCCTTGCAACAATGAATTTGAGGCCAATGAATTTTCTTCTCATAGATTAGATATAGATGAAAGTATAGGTGGACTAGAGCTATAATTCACAGCAGTGACACACATTTAAATGGCTTCTTGGCCCTTGACATTTTTTTACATCTCCCTCCCACACACACATCCAGGAGATAGACTGAATCAAATTAGTTGGAAATTCTCAATGGATGACTTTTATATGTCCACAAGATGGAGTTTCTGGGTGTGCAGTACTTCAATAATTTAATAATAATTTAATAACTAGACAATCCATCAGTGTAGAAAACAAAAAATATAAATCCTACGGTTGCTCCAACTCAGCGCCTTCAGAGTTCATAAACCGTGACACAAAAAGGCATGATTCAAGTCAAGCCATGAAGTCTACCTAAGTTGAAGATGTGCAGGAGGGAATTCAGGAAGGCCAAATAGTCTAGAGTTGACAACTGAGAGGAGAGTACCATAGAGAGGAGGGCTCCAGAGAGGAGAGTACCAAAGAAGAGAGGACCATAGAGAGGAGAGGACCAGAGAAGAGAGTACCAGAGAGGAAAGTACCAGAGAAGAGAGGACCATAAAGAAGGGAGTACCAGAGCAACCAGAGAAGAGAGTATCATAGAGAGGAGGGTTCCAGAGAGGAGAGTACCAAAGAAGAGAGGACCACAGAGAGGAGGGGACCAGAGAGGAGAGTACCAAAGAAGAGAGGACCATAGAGAAGGGAGTACCAGAACAACCAGAGAAGAGAGTACCAGAGAGAGGAAGGTTCCAGAGAGGAGAATACTAGAGAAGAGAGTACCATAGAGAGGAGGGCTCCAGAGAGGAGAGTACCAAAGAAGAGAGGACCACAGAGAGGTGGGGACCAGAGAGGAGAGTACCAAAGAAGAGAGGACCATAGAGAAGGGAGTACCAGAACAACCAGAGAAGAGAGTACCAGAGAGAGGAAGGTTCCAGAGAGGAGAATACTAGAGAAGAGTGTATCATAGAGAGGAGGGTTCCAGAGAGGAGGTTACCTCAGAGAGGAGGGAGGCCAATTTGTAAAAGGCTGTGTTCAAGTCTACATGCATGCAAAGGAGCTACTTGTAACCAGAAAAGAGGCACCTGAAAGAATTAGACAAACAGTCCTCAGGTTCACATGGAGTAAACTGTAAAAAGTTCTGTTCCCATCAATCAGACTGGGAAAAAACCCTCATAATTCAAGAGTTTTACCTCAGCCTATGGTGGGAGCAGGGGAGAAGGGATTTGCCCTAAAAGCTGCTCTATTTCAAGCATCTCTCTCTGAGTCTTACCACAGTGTATTTAGGTTTCACTGGCTCCAGAACATCCCCAAAATTTGTGCCTGTCCGTACTCGATCATCAATATTAGGAATCAATGTGCTTATCAGTTGTTGGAAAAATGGAGGCTCTGGACCGCTGCTCATGTTGGCTACTGTACCCTGAAACAGAGAGCATTTGCTTATGGAATATACAAAGTAGAATCAAAGACCCTTCCAGATATCCATCCCCAGAAATGTTTCCATTAAAGGAAGTGCATGCATGGCATGCACACACAAGTGCATACACACACACACATACACACCTAACAACCTTTAACAAAATGTGACCCTATGTGTTCATAATTTATAATGATGTTATTGAAAGTTTTGGTGAGAGGCAGCTGTTTTATTCCCCTGGGAATTATAGTCCAGGAATCAGAGAGCGAGCCAGGAAGTCCAGTACGCAAGTTTAAGATTCTGGAGCAGGCATTTTTAAATTGTGTGGCTTTCAACAGGAGCCTACCACATGACAAACCTTCATAACCTGACACTAGAATTAGTCTTTGAATCTACAGAACATATTGAGACTTTTCTAGAGTTAGTACCAATTTTCCTCCTGGATTCTTGTCTTCACCAATTAAAAAATAATAATAAATACATTTTAAATTTAAGTTCACTTGACATCCTGACTGGTTTACTCTCTTTTCCACAAAATTGTCACATTTAATAGTGTCATTAGAATGTGGATCTCAAACTTTAAATAGCTCTTGATATGTATTTGATATTCTTTAATCCTCATGTTGTGTATGATCTTTACATACACATACAGAGCAGGTATACATTATCATCCTCATTTTAAAAGTGAGAACACAGACTTGGAGACAGGCATTTTTTTCAAGATCACATAGCTAGTCTTAAATGTGTGACTATAAAGGAGATCAAATTTTCACAAAATGGAACACAGGTTTCTTCGCTAAATAATCACCAGAAAATTTAAAGAATCCTTTTCCATGAGAAGAACCAAATATCTATGGCTGGAATGGAAGTAACACAGTGGTTCTCTCTAGGGATGGGTTATAGGTTTTTATTTTTTGTATATTTTCAATATTCTGTAGTAGTTTTAGCTTTTATAATAAAAGTAAAAATAATTCCAAATCAAGAAGTACCACATTAAACTGAGGAACCATGACTAAAATATCAACTAATTAAAATACATGAAAAGTAAGCATATCGTACAGAAATTTTCCAACACACAATGAGCCACAAACGGTGGAAGCATATGAAAGTGCCAATGTTCAACTGATTGGACCTATATGACAGCAATGTCATGCATTTCTATCTCACATGACCAAGCTATTTGTTTAAAAGCGCTTTATTGCCTGGGCTAAGCCATTATCATATCACAGCTTTTATAGAGGCTTGTATTTTATTATGTAAGGCTCTATTTATCATTTTATTTTTATTTTTTTAAAGAGAGAGAGGGAGAAAGAGAGAATAAGATCATCAAGTTTACTTATTTATTTATCTAGCCTTTGTTTCTCTGACACTTAGTTGTAAATGTGGTGCGAGGGCTTGAATCTGGGTCCTCCTATGTGCCAGGCAAGCGCTCCAACCACTGAGTCACCGCTCCAGCCCCCTATGTATCATTTTATTTTATTGTTATCATTTTTATTAAGAAATTTATTTGTTGAACAAACATGCTTTTAATGAAACAATATATATACATATATATAATATATATATATATATATATATATATATATATATATATTCTGATCTATTTATCATTTTAAACTCTTTACCCTACTTGTTGACTAATCTGGTACCCTGAGTATAGCTTCAGAAATAACTATCACAAAGGGAAGATTTCCACAACCAAAGATATTCCTTCAAATTTAGTAAACTTGTTCAGGTAGAATTAATTCAAAGGTAGTGTGCATTCCAGGATGATACCAAATGCCAACATCCATTTATTGTAATAAGCTACATTATATTTTTAATCACTGGTTGGTAAAAATAAAACAAAACATGCTACTACTACTATGGTTACTGCATTTGCTGGCATGCACAAGGACGTGAGTTCAAACCCCAGCACCACGTACACAATGAAGTCTCAGAGCAATGAAAGTCAGACGAAAAACTAAATAAAAAATTGATTCTTTCTGTCCCTCTCTCTCTTTAAAAAAAAAAAAAAAAGATTGTCAGGTTGGAGAGGTGGCACACATATGCATGCACACACACACACACACACACATGCACGTACACACACACGCAGAGTACAGTGCTTGCCTGGCGTGTGCAAGGTCCCAGGTTCAATGCCCAACACTACATATACAACTAAGTGGAGGTAAAACAAAAACCAGATGAAAAAATAAAACCGACACTCTCCCCGCACCAGACACACACAAGTAATGGTAAAATCCTGTCTGCAAGATGCATCCCATTTCAAAGATGCGAAATTGTGGAAAATGGGTATCCTGAATCTATAATCGATGCCCTGCTCAGCTCTTGGAGTGAGGGCAGAGAATCTGGCAAGGATAACAAATCACTTGTCCAATGCCCAGCTATAATTACAGTAGGCCTGAGACATTACTTTCAAGTCTTTTCGCTCATCTGAAAAATGGAAAACAATATCTTCTTACTTCTCATGATTATTGTGAGAATGAAATTTATGAAAAAGCTGCCACCACTGAATGATGTTAACTGAATCTGAATTTTCCAATCAGTAAAATTTTTCTTTTCTTAGAGGTACTACACAGCTATAACATTCTTTGTAGGAAACCTGTAATTTTTCTTTAATATAAAGGTTGTCAAAGAAACTGAAATACGATGCTAAGGTTTTCTTTTGCCTCCCTCAGTACCTCCCCTGAGATAGACACACACACACGTGCGCACACACACAGAATTGATTACCGTAGCAATGGCCTTGGCAAGGCCTCTGAAGAGCTGGATATAAGCAGACAGTGTGTGGGGTCCATAAATTGTAGATGCGGCTTCGTACCGCTGAGCCTGCAGGACGATCAAGGAGAGGTGTGGTGGTTCTGCACACGTCAATCCATTCACAAAGGTGTGCAGTACTTTAAGTTTGAGCATCCTATATTATTCAAAACTAGCATCCTCTTCAATATTGTTTGTGAAAAAAGAGGGTGAGCCATTCCATATACCAGCCCAAGTAAAAGAGTTCCATAAAATACTCTTAAAGACCATGGGTTCTTTTTGCTTATGCCATTTAGACTGCCACTCCATTCAATCTGAAAAAGGGTGCCAGCTCCTGAGCTTGTGTCTCTGAAATGATTTACCCCTGGGCACACATCAAGAGAAAAAAAATAAGTACAACTGTCCTGGTGGCTCCTGGGTCAATTAGGTGTTGATGGTCCTCTTTGGAGAAAGCCTTTTAACCCATCACAGAGCTAAGGATCAGAGCCAGAAGCCTCTCTCTCTACCTGAGCACCAGGCTTGGGCTGTTCCACAGGACCCTCCACATCCTCGAATCCAAAAGAGCATTTTAGGCCTGCCAGCCTTCCTGCGGTACTCTGCACTCCCGTGAAAGCCATCCTTCCACGTGCTCACAGGAGCGGTCTCTGGCACTCACTCACCTTGCACTCTTCCTATAAGAGTCTGAACCATGTCATTCTCCCTTTATAAAAAATCTCTTAAACTGTGCATTTTCCTGTACCTTGAATGTCTTGGCCATTGTTCAAGCCTGCATCTCTCACCAGATCTTAACTATAGCTTCATAATCCACACTGCTGTCCTAGGAACCTTTCTAAATCATACCATAGACCAAAGAAATCCTTTGCTTTTTTTTCAAGGCTGAGGACCTAACTCAGGGCCTTGCACATGCTAGGCAAGCGCTCTGCCACGGAGCTAAATCCCCAACCCCAGAATTCCTTTGCTTGAATCCTACTGCAATTCCCCAAAACTTCCCTTGTTTCCTGTCTACATTCATAATAATGGTGAAAAAAGGACATAATTATTCTTCTCCCAGCTTATCTAGTTAAGAACCCATAAGCAACAATGCTGTAGTTTGGATCTGGAATGTCCCCCAAAGTCCATGTGTTTTGGTCCCCAGCACGGTGCAATCAGGAAGTGCAGAACATTTAAGAGGCTGGGCCTAGTAGGAGGTCTGCAGGTCATTGGGGACTTCCCTGGAAGCAGATAGTAGAACCTCAGCTCTTCCTTCTTTCTCCTTTTTGCTTCCTGGCCATGAGGTGAATGGCTTTGCTCCACCACACACCCCTACCATTGCCATCCAACATCCTGGCCAAAGATGTAAAAGAAGTGGGTCCACCCAGGCATGGACTTTTAGACAACTTAAACCTTTCCTCTTTATAAATTGATTATCTCAAGTAATTTTATACTTATGGAACATTGGCCAACAGAAACAAGATTTCCTGGGAGTCAGGGACCTTCAGAAAAGCCAACTGAGGGCTGCAGAATAGATTCCACATCTGGATCACTGTGGGCCTCTCTGTGGACTACCGTGATATATCAGAAGTATATATTAGGGGGACTGGAGTGGTGGCTCGTCAGTTACAGCACTTGCCTGGCATGCGCAAGTTCACGGGTTCAAACACCAGCACCCACATACACAACTAAGTGTCAGAGCAAGGAAAGCCATGTGAAAAACTCAATAAAAATTGATTCTCTCTCTCTCTCTCTCTCTCTCTTTTCTCTGTGTATGTGTGTGTGTGTGTGTGTGTGTCTCACTGTCCTTCTCTCTTTTTTTTAAAAAAAGTATATATTAGAAATCATTAGTTGTGGGGTTCTACACTGTTTTCATGTGTTTACTATAATTAAAAAGTATTTGGGCTGCTTTCTGGACTATTTATAAACCAAGAAGCAATACCATAGACCAGCTTCCCCTAAAGTCTCTGGGACTTCACCTCTTATTCTATATCATAGATATAATAATGCCCTACTTCAGAACACATACAAAGATGATTTAGATTACATTTGCAAAGTTCTTGACTAGTGTGTTCAATAAACAGTTGCTGTTACTGGGAGCTCTCCCAGATTCTGCAGAGACTTACAACCAGATGCATTATGTATAGTTTATTTTAGGCCACAACTCAGGCTTATTATCAGTACACCTGACAAAATCATTGCTTCCAGGGAAGGCGTTAAGTCAGTGAGAATAGAATTCTGACCTGAACTTGGAAATGATGGACCTGGAACTCCAAAATATAACCTCTGGCTGACCATTGTCTTATATTCCCCACCTAAAACAAAACCAATCCTCAGAAACATGATTGAAGAAGTTTAGAAATGTGCAAATGATGCAATAGTCTTGACCAGGATATAATTCATTTAAATAATGAGAACCTTTGCTTTACCTGGTATTCTTCGTAAGTGGTAATATAATGCGTATAAACATTGCATAGACCCGAAATAACAACAGTCATATCCTTCATTCCATAAGATGCAAATTCCTAGGAGGGAAAATTAGAGTCCAATAAAATTATTCTTTATCTTAAAGTTATTATCATCCCAGACTGAAGGTTCCAGAATGGTGGTGGTCATGGTGGTGATGGGTGGTGGCATCAATGTGGACACTGGCGTTGATGTGATTGGTTATGCGGTTATATGGTGCTATTTGTGGGTAAAAACTATTGTATACAGAATTGAATGTACAATTGTTGATGTGAATTATTAGTGTAAGATGCCTCTCTTAATATTCTTACCAATGATCAAAGCCACCAAAGAATGCAGAGGTATCAAAGAGTCCTTGATGAAAAGTTAGTGACGTAACTCTACACTATAGTTGGGTAAGTCAATGGATCTACAAACATCTTAATGATCACATTTGCAGATGCGGAGTCTAAAATAAAGTGTTTTTAAAAGCAATTCCCTAAAAAAATAACGAATGAATGAATAGCTAACCTGAATAGTTATTTATGGCTCTAAGTAACAACCCATGTATTTCTATGTTCTTTATATTGCATTTACAATACTTTCCAAATATAAAGGAAATCACAAATGTAGATTAAAAAGCAGAATTCCCAAAATGTGATACATTTTATTCAGACCATTTATAAAGCTTTCATATTTTAAGGCACGGGGTTGTTTACTATTTACCATATAACCATTATCAACTTTTTAATTATTTTAACATAATTACAAATAAAATATTTTAACTTGATAATAATTCCCTTATATTTTTAAAGTCTGCTGCTTATACCACCCATGATTCATATACACCTTAGGCCATTAATTTCAAAAGATGGCATTCTAGCCATCTTAGGAAAGAACAATCTTAAACATGTCAAATCACAGGAACAGGGCATTTTTTCCTCTTCCCCAAGTATGAATGTGTGGAAATTTTATTTCATATCTAACTTACTGTTTGAACTGCCTCTCGAAGTCTTCGTCCAGACATGGTCCTGAGTCAGTAAAACAGAATTATGTAAATGTTCTCCTAATCAGGATGTATGCAAAGTATACACAAAGGCTTTTAGCAAAATCCAAAAAATAAAAAAAAAATACCCTAATTCATCATACAAGAGTAAAATATGTAGGAACTCACTGATGCTACAAAGTTAATTTGAGGAGTTTGTTTTTTTTATTTGTTTGTTTCCATACTATCCTATCTTCAATACAAATCCTAACTGACAGCAGTCCTTTTGACACCAGGGGGTACAGAATCAGTGAATATCAACAGCAAAAGACCACCATCATTTTCTACTTGAAAATTCACCAAAACATACAAGGTTCATTCTATGTTAATAACAGCAGAGGTTGGAGAGAGTGTACAACTGTTCCTGCCATTTCATTCAGACAGTGAATTCTTCAATAAAACACTGAGTACCTACCACAAACAAGGCCAATTGCTAGGTGTTAATGATTCAGGAGTGTAGTATTTACATTCTAGGGAGAGGAGAGGGTCCACAGGCAAATTAAAATATGAAGTGGTGGTAAGCACTATGGAGAATAATAAAGCAGGGTAAGGATGAAAGGGATCATCGTGGTCCTCGTGACGAGGAAGGTGGTGGTGCAGGTGTTTACGCTCGAGTGATGTGATGGTGGTAGTCTAGGTAACTGTAGATAAAGACTATATCTTACAGTTCGAGCAAGACGGGTATAGTTGTTAGAGATTCAAGCAAAGAACTGAAAGAATACACTGGGCATGATGGTGCATGCCTATAATCCCAGTTATTCAGAAGGCAGAAGGCTGAGGCAGGAGGATCGCAAGTTCAAAGCCATCCTCAGCAACCTAGAAAGGCCCTAAGCAACTCAGAGAATCTCTGTCTCAAAATAAAATAAAAAAGTGCTGGGGATGTGGCTCAGTGGTAAAGTGCTCCTGGATTCAATCCCTGGTCCTAATACCAAAAAAAAAAAAAAAAAAAAAAAAAAAAAAA
>PVKS010028376.1:0-26485 GCA_004027875.1 Aplodontia rufa | reverse complement strand
TTAGCAAGTCTCCAGCTAAAAGCTGGGTGTTGCAGCTCTTGGTGTGGTGGAAATTCACCCCAGGAATTCGGCGCCAATCTTCTGGGTTCTTGTCTCATGAATTTGAAGAATAAAATCCATGGACAACCACGGAAGGAGGAGTAAAAGGAGTAGGATTTATTTAGGAAGAAGAGCAGAGACTCTGCAAAGCAGAGGGGCACCTGGAAGCAGGACAACCTCTAATGGAGGTTAGATCAGGGGTTATATAGATTTGGGGTCTGAGCATAATTTACATTCATGCAAAGCAGGCATTGAGAAATGCATCAACTCCGTTGGTTAAAATCTATGTAAAACAGGCATTGAAACTGGTCAGGAACACCACAAAAGGTGGCAAATACTTCCTAGTACCCACCGGTGACCACCCCCATCTCTTAGTTGGGACAAGGATGAGCCTCAAGGCCTTTTTGCATTTGAAGGCCCTGAGCATGCCCTGTCAATCACTCTCTGCCTCTGCCAGCTAGTTCTTCCATAGGGGCCCTCTTTCCTGACTACCTAATCTGTCTCTCCTAATCTGTCTCAGCCCCACAGTCTCTTAGCTGTGGAAGTCACCTGTGGCTGGAGGAGGACCAGAGGGGCTGTGTGAACAGGGCCAGGGGGCCAAGCCTGGCTGATGCTGATGGGCCCAGGGAGGAAAATACCAGGAACCCATAAAGGATCCCAGGAGCCATGGCACTGGAGAGGAGGAGCCTCAGTGCCCCCTCATTGGACACACTGGTGGCATCTCAGCCAGTGAGGAAGAACTGAGACTCAGGGCCCCTACCCGGCAGCTACCTCATGGAGGTCCTAGCTTACTCAGCTGCTCAGCCCACTGGAGGAGCTAACAGAGGCTTAGTGGCAGCAGCCACCCAGCCCTTCCCCATGGTCCCATCCATTGTGCAGCATTGTCCCACTCCTGCCTCAGCTGGAGCTGGAGGGGCACCTGTGAGTCCAGCGTGGCTGAGCCCGGAGATGGCTGCCACATCCAGGGGCTCTCAGGAGTCCCAGGGAACAGGGCAGGCCTCCCTGGGCCAAGGCACACATGATGGAGAGACTGCTGTCTCATCTCCATCCATCTGAGCCACACGCAGGGCCTTAAAGTGGGGAATCCTGTCTTCCATGACACGGGGAGGTGGAATGGCTAAGGGCGTGGAGTTGGAGTGCAGTGCCAAATCCCTGACACCGCTCACTGCAGGCCCTCTGCAGCCTCAGACTCCTCGTGCATTAAATGGGGAAGCTGAGAATAGCACCCAAGAATGGTGTCATGAGGACTCTATTGGGTACAGCCAGCCTGTGGGTCAGGGCTAGGTGCAGGGCCTGGGTGTCGCTCTTTCTGGGGCCTCGTCAGTGGGACAGGGTCCTCTCTGAACCTCAGTTGCTCCTTGTTCAAGGGAGAATATTGATAGCTTTGTTCTCCAAGGTCAGGGAGGCTTCAAGTTCATACACGTAGAATGTGTAGGATTATTCTGCGTGCATTTGACCATTTCCAGTCTGGAGAAGAGGTTGAGGAGAAACCCAGGGTGGGCAGATGACAGCTCAGCAACAGAGCAACTGCTGTGGTTTGGATAAGAGGTGTCCCCCAAATGCTCACATGTGAGACGATGTAGGAATGTTCAGAGGTGAAGCCATCGGCTTGCGAGGGGAGTAACCTAATCAGTGGATTCATCCACCAACATGGATGTACCAGGTGGAGAAACAAGTGGAGTGTGGTTGAAACAGGTGTGTTGTGACATGGCCTTGGGGTTGATAGTTTTGTCCCTGGTGGGCAGAGCTCCCTCTCCTTCCTGATTGCCGTGTCCTGAGCTGCTTTCCTCCTCCATGCCCTTCCTCCGTGACTTTCTGCCTCATCTTGGGCCGAGAGCCATGAAGCTGGCTGACTTTGGACTGAACCCTGAAAACTGTGAGCCACAATAAGCCTTTCCTCCGCTACATTCTTCTTGTCAGGTCTTTTGGTTATGGTGACGAAAACGCTGTACTTCTGAAAGCTCCAGGGCTGCAGGACACCGAGCCATTCTGCGTCTCCCGTGAGCCCCGTTTGTGTGAGCCCCCGTAGTAATCCTGCTATTGGCGAGCCAATGAAGCAGGACCCGGGAATCATCGGCCACTGCAGGGTTCTGGTCTCGGGCCAAGCTTCTTGTGGCTTTCCTGGTTGCTCTCCACCTCCTCATCTGCCTCCTTTTCACCCTCCTCCCAGCCCTCGTGATGTTCCTTCTCCTCCCGTGTCTGCCTTGGGAACCCAAGTCACAACAGCATTTCCAGGGTCCAGCAATTTGAGCCTTAGCCATTTGGTGTGACAGACAGAGGCATGCTGGATGTGAAGCAGGGTGGACAGTTTCCTGGCTGTCTTAAGACACTCACTCATGGATATTAACTAATGGCTGAGGAACACAGGGGAGGCGTGAAGGGCAGAGTACACACTGAGCAATAGGGTAGCTGCTGGCCCTCCCAAGCTGACAGGCACCAGGGAGGGACTGTGCCAGTCTCTTCCTGTGACTATTTCAGAGGTACAAAGCTGGTGTTGCTGGTCAGGATGCCAGGCACTCACTCCCCCAAGGAGAGCGCCGAGAAGACTACAGCAGACTGGCCACTATCTTGCAATAGATCCCTTCTAAGAATCCCCATTTCTCACCCAGATGTGCTTCAGTTCAGTTCAGCTAAGTAAAAAAAAAAAGTCGCTTTCCCAACTGGAATTTTGAATGTTGATTCATTTTGGTGGAAGAGCTTATAATTAAAAACAGCCACAACAACAAGGAGGCATTGGAACACATGGGCCCTGGACACTTCCGGAGCCCAGGAGGCCCCGCGGTAGTGACAGCAGATGTGAGAGCAAATTAAATTTACAGCCCGCTCGTGCCCCTTCCAGGGGCGAGCTCCCCAGATGGGTCGGTTGATGCAAGTGATTATAAAATGTGGGATGCCTTTCTTGGAATGGATTGTGCACATTTAAAAGTCACTAGAATGCTGAGAAGACATAGGTGTTAATACCAGGAAGAAGAGACGCTGTGAAGACATAGGTGTTAGTACCAGTAAGAAGAGACGCTCGTTCGGAGGGAGTGGGCTAGGCAGACTCCCTTCCTGCAAGGACAGAGAGGAGGCGACTTCCATGCAGATGGTGCAGCACCAAGGTCACCTCAAGGTCACAGTGTCAGAGCAGCATCCACAGTGACTTGGCTCCATTCCCACGCCTCACTGCCCACATTGCCGCTCCAGCTGAGGCTGGCAGAGATGGCAGCCAGGAATCCCATTTGGGCTGGGCAGCAGGGGTGCGAGACCTGTCCCAAGTTTTCCCTGTCCCTTCCCCAGCTTAAGAATAGCTGCCCCCGTGTGGGCTCCATGCCAGCTCCTTGGGGTTCCCACGCCATCATTCACAGGTTGCACAAGTGCATCCTGAACCTTTCCTGAGCTTTCAGAAGCAGCATTCCTTTGAAATATTTTCATTGCCTAGTGTGGTGCAGGGGACATGTCGGTGAGGTGGGGCGCTGGTAGACATACTTCCTGACACAGAGCCAGAGGGTTCCAATTAAGGACAGGAAGGTGCAGGTCAAACTCAGAGAGAAGCACGCACTTCGGAGCCTGGCGCTGATTCCTGGAGCCACTACCAGGCTCTGGCCGAGGCTGCTGCCTGTAGGGGACATGTGCCCTACTGAGCAGGGACCTCAGCACATTCCCCTCCACTCTCCTTCATCTCAGCCCAGCACTCGATTCCTCTACTTTATAGAGAACATGGCCTTGAGGGGGCTCCTGTAGCTGGCGAACTGGTCCCAGAGTAAGGAAAAGCCCCGAGGGACGGTTGGTGGGGGATGCAGGTGAGACAGAGAGACTGGGCCTGAGGCCTGGACAGGGCTCCCGCTTCCACCTGCTGCTGTATCAGACGGCAGCGGCCTCACTGTTGCAGGATCCTGCTCCAGGGTGAGGTGGCTTCACCAAGGCCCCAGCAGAGGCCTCCCTGCCAAGGGACTCCTCACAGTGTCCTTGGGTCAGTCCCAGGCTCCCAGCAGTGCGGGGCACTCATGGCAGGGAACACACCCTGCATCTTTGGGAAGTCCCTCACTGGACAGGAGATGACAAAGGAATCCAGGCATAGGAGTCTCAGGAAGGGCCACAAACTGGCACCACCATCCGGGGGACAAGCAGCAGAGCTTCACTCCTCACGGCTGCATGGAGGAGTCTGCTCCAGGCCACTCCTGACTTGGAGGTTTGCTGCCCAGCCTCAGCATTCCTTGGTCTCTGTCATCGTCTTCACAAGGCCTCCCTGTGCGCTCGTGCCGGCCTCCAACTCTTCCCTTTTATAAGGACACCAGTCACACTCTGAAGGCCAAAGGTCACGTTTGAAGCATGGGGTGAGAGCATCCACATGTGACTGGGAGCACAGTTCACCCCCAGCTAAGTCAAGACTGGCTTCCTGGGCTCCACATTTCCCACCCAAGACCACCCAGCCCCACTTCCCATGTCCAGAGTGCGAGGACGCAGCACACCGGAGCTGGGAGGGGCTTCACTTTCTAAGGAGCAGGTTGAATGGTCCCAGGACTTTGTGGTCATTCTCCAAATGGAGCAGAAAATTACCCTGAAAATGGAGGTGTACTACAGGACCTTAGTCCTGAGGAAGGGAGGCCGTCTCCGAAGCGGGGATTCTCTGCACAGAGAATTTCTCAGCCTGGACTCAGGTTGCCCCAGGTGTCGAAGGTCCTGGGTAGGAGGAAGGGGCTTGGGATATGTGGGGAAGAACAGTCATGTCAATGGCAAATGCTAGGAACTGACTGAGGAAAAGAGGATTTCAATTACTTTGAGTTGTTTTCAACAAGTTGGTAAAAAAATTTTCCCCTGTAGAAAGTGGGAAAGGTCCAAATCCCTGACCTATGAGCTGTGCCTGTAATGAGATTTGATTGCATTTCTCAATAAGGAACACAGAGGACAAAATGGAAAGTCAAGGAGAGACGGGGCCCTGCGAGGAGTGGGAGGAGGGTGCCTGGTACAGCTCATAGCCGTCCCAAGGTGCACCTGAGGACTGAGCTCCTCCTGTCCTTCTCCCCGGAACCCATGCCTCGACTTAGACGGCGCTACAGACTTTAGTCACTTTCCTTTCACATGGAAATTGCAGCGTAACCAGTTTCTTTTCCTCGTATCTCCCCAAGGTATTCATTTCTAAGTTAGACTACAAGCATTTATTAAGCACCTACTATGAGTTGAGCATCATTCTTGGGTCCTGGGGATGTGGGTGAACATCCATGTGCTGGGAAATGTGCAACAGTGGACTCCCTGGGCAGGTGGGAAAGGAGAGAGGAACGAGTGGGAAGCCAGAGCTTGGAGGTCTCAGAAGATCAGCTCCAGCCGGACAAGCCCTGAGCTAGGGCTTGGAGGCAAGGGAGGAAGCGCACCTGGGAGCTCACTAGAGGATCCGGAGCAGACAGTGAGCCCTCCGGGTGGTTGATCATCTGCACGCTCCGTAGCTCAGCCCAGGTGGAGCAAGGAAGGTGTCCTGGATCCCGTGCCGCCTGGAGAGAGAAGCGGGAAGTGAGATGGGAGGAGTCACGCCCAGAGAGGGCTGCTTGGCTCCATGGCCTCCTGAGGAGGGACAGGTCCTCTAATCTTTCTGTGGGGATGTCACCTGTCTTGTGAGCCCTGAGTATGAATCTTCACTGGAGCACCCCTGGGACTGTAGTCCAGCACCTGAGACCTGGCAGTCTCTGGGCACCCCTCATGTGGACGAGGGAGCGGGCACTTTCTGCTTGTGGCAGAGGCAGTGGCCCAGTGCCTTCTAAAGAAGCAGGTAACCAGCCCCTGGGGCCATGTCCTGCATCTGGGCAGTTGTTTGGTCCCAGCACTGCCCTGCCTTGAGGCCAGGAGGGTAACTTTTAGGCATCTCACAGAGCAGATTAACTGCTAGCATAATGAAGGCAACTGCATTTAATCATTTTCCTAATTAACGGATTTATTGCAGTTCCTCAAGGCTTTTCAGGATGAGCATAATGAGCAAGAAGGAAGTGCGTGTGGCAGGGAGCCCACGTTGTCACCTAAAGGTTAATGAGCCTGCCACCATCTGGGAGACGTTCGCCCATCCTGGTGAAGCCAGCATGAGGCTGTCACAAGGGTGCACGCCTGGGCATGGGGCAAGGTCGTGTGAAGTGGAGCCGTGGCTGAGTGCCGCAGCCTTGGAGAGCGTGTTAACACGAGTGTTGGTTCAGTTCAGCGCAGAGTGCATTGTGCTTGGCAGATTCTAGGGAAGGGGAGAGGAGAGGAAGTGGTGCTGAGCAGGAGGAGCTGGAAGGAAAATGGTCTTGACGGCTATTCCCCTGTGGATCTGAATTTCTCTCTCACCTCTGCAGCTGCGCTGGGCGAGGAGTTTGCCCCAGTCCTGGACAATGTCCCCAGGCAAGGTCCTCTGAACGAGCATGATGAGTGTGTTTGCACACCGTTTACATGCAGTTCTGGGGGAGGTCCGTCCAGATCTTCAGGGGGTGCAGAGCCCCTGATCCACTGATCATGTCCCAGCAATCAGCACCCATCCCAAAGGCAGCACGGCCTGGCTTGAGTAGCTCACGAAGAGCAAGATTGGGCGCCCACGGTCTGAAGGAGAGTTTACTATTGCATGTGACAGGCTTGGTACAAGCAAGAGCGACCGCATCCCCAGCCCACGAAATGAAACAGCAGGAGGGAGCAGAGCTTGGATACTGCACATAGAACTCCTCAGAGTCTTAGGCTCTGCACTTGTGCTTACAAGAATGTCGTTCCAGGGGCTGGAGCCATGGCTCAGCAGTTACAATGCTTGCCTGGCATGCACAAGGACACAGGTTCGAACCCCAGCACCATGTACACAGTAAAGTGTTAGAGCAATGAAAATCACATGAAAAATTAAATAAAATTGATGCTATCTTTCTCTCTCTCTCACTGTCCCTCTCAAAAAAAACAAAGAAAAAAAGAATGCCATTCTAGAGAAGGAAGTACAAATATGAATAAACATTTTATGTTTTTGAACATAAAGATGTTTATTATTCTGTTTTTAGTAAAACATTGGAGACAACCTAATGCACATAGTTTGCATAACGTTGGGCAGATAGCCATGCTGTGCCTCAGTTTCCCCACCTGCAACCCCGTTGGGTTGCTGAGCTTTGCATGACTTGGTGCCTGCGAACGGCTGAGACCAGTGCTGAGCCTGGGATGCCTTCCTCACAGTTCATCATTGCTGCCGAGGTGAACAGCTGCAGAGATGGTGACCTCGTGATGGGGGGGCACTGTCATTAGCTGATGCTCACCATGAGTGGAAAGGCGCTCACAGCGAACAGGAAACGTGAATTGTACCATCTTCCAGCTGCTGCCGCTCTGGTGATGGAGAAAAGTTGAAAAACAAGGGCATCGGTGCTTCTGTCTAGTAGGTGACGCGCTGGCCACTGCTTTCCTCTTTAGTATTTGAAGGCGGTTCTTGACCTCTGCCCTGATGCTATATGGGGACAGTGACCTGGGTTCTCCCTTTCTGATTTGACAAGGGAAGTGCAAAGCTGAGGTCTCACTCTTGTCTGTCCCTTTAAGAGGAGGGTTTGGGTGCCGGAGGAGACTTACCTAAAAGACCACTGGGTGATGCTGAGAGCCAGGTCATCAACCATCTGGTTTGGATCATCGCCAGTGACTACCCTTGATGGTGGCCTGGCCCTGCCTTATCTTGGCCCTGAATTTCACCTAAGAAAATTATGGCTGGTGACTTGGACAGAAGTTTTTGACAGCCTTAAAGCGGTGGCAATGCCGAAGGGCGGCTTCTGTGCAAAGGGTGCGGAGTAATTCTGTCCTTCATACAGCACAGCCCTGCTTGGCCATGTTCTGGACAAAGGGTGCGAAGCGTTTCTGGTCTGGGTGAAGGTCTAGAAATGTAAAAACTGTCCTAGCTTCTGAGTCCAGATGCCAGTGGCTGAGTGAACAAATTTAAACATTCTGCTTGCCAAAATAGCCTGGGTATTGTCACCTTCAAGCCCGTCTGCTTTTTAGAAGTTTTCTCTTGGTGAACCTTCTCGTGGTAAAACTCTGTAAAATAATCGTGCTGTGCTAGCTCTGAGTCACTGTTTCTCCGTCAGAGGACAGCGTCCCACCTGGTCCCAGCCTTTTCTGTCTGTGTCTTTTTTATTTTCTTAGGCTCTTATCACCCCTCGTCGGTACCTGAGTTCAGCCGTGCAGGTTGCAGCAGGGTGACTTCAGGAGCGTGGCAAGGCCCTGGACCTAAAGCTGATCTGAACTAGTGCAGAGAGTTTGCAGCCACCCTGAATCTGCTAACTCCCCTCAGGTCTGATCCAGCCACGTGGCTAGAGCTACCTGTTCAGCCACAGGGGCATAACAGCTGGGAGGACGGCGCTGGCCAACGCCACAGCCCTGGGGTCAGGCGCAGGAGGCTCCGCAGAGCTCGCGCTTTGCTCTCACCTGCCAAGTAGAACACCTGGCATCCACCTGGCAGGTGGTTGTGATAATTTCCACCACAGTGAAGTAGAAAATGATCAGCACTTAGCTGCGTGCCTGGCACTGAAGAGGTAAATGAAGGGACGATGAGAAAAGAAAACAACGCAGCTGTCCTGTGAGTATCAGGCCAGAGGCAAGGAGCGCCACTGGTGGTCACGCAGCAGGGACCAGCCTGTCCAAAACAGGGCTTGGGTAGTTGTTTGTCAAGGTTTTCTTTTGGCTCTGGCGGTGGGTTTACATTCTTAAGTTGTTTTTATGGCCTTGTAGTGTCTCCCAATAGAGGCAGTTTAGGTCATGCTGCTCTCTGTGAGTGCTCTGGACAAGATGGAGTTTGTCTGGTCCCCACATTAACCCCATCCTCACACTCACACTAACCCCATCCTCACACTTTCCCACTACCTCCCTGCAGCTACACCTGAGCCTGCAGGTAACGCAGGAGAGAGCGGAGCGGGAAGTGCTAATAAATTCGCTGTCCTCTCCAGTCCTGGGAGCAGCCATCTTGTCCATCTTTATCCCCTGATAAAATCCCTTGTCTCAGCTACCAGGGGTCTCTCTGCTGGCACGAGCGTGTCCAACAGTAAGGACCAGAGATGCCCTTTGGTGACCCAGCTTCCATCGTGAGGTGAATCCTGTCCCCAGAGGCAGCTCTCTGCATCCAAGTCCAGGAGACCTCCAGGCTTTCACGGAAGGCTGGGCTCTCAGTTTCTGCAGGAGCCTCACTCTTGGTGGTGGTTAGGAGCCTAATATAAGAACTAAACAGGACTTCACATGTGTGACGAACCCAGTGTGATGCAAACTTTCCTGCGAGGTAGCACAGACATACCCTGTGCCGGGCAAGGCCACGTAGCCAAAACCTGTGTAGGGAGACTGACCTCTGGGAGGCGGAGGAGCACAGGGATAAGAAGTTAGAAGGAAGGTGGAAGGGACATTCTCGAGACAGAAGACGCTGCGAGATGGCGGCCGGCTCCAGCCAGCGAGAGACGGGCGAACAAGACCCAGAGGATTCCAACCTCGTCTCTGTAAGGACACCCATAGGGACCCGTAGGTGAGACTGTCCCCTGCGTGCAGTGTTAGGATACAGTGGGAGGGCAGAGGTGTGTGCTGTGTGGAGCGGATGAGTAAGCATTCAAGAGGCAAGGATGCAGTTATTGCGACGGTGGTTGCGACGGTTATTGCGACCGTGGTTGCCTGTGACTGCTTCATCTGAGGCTGTGTCTTGAAGAACGTTAAATATCATCCAGATTCACGGGACCGGTGCAGGCAGCGACCTGTGGCCCACTGAGGCCGTCTGTCCCTGAAGCTCCACGGTGCTACTCTCATGCTGCCCCAGGGCACCAGGGAACTGAAACCACCTGGACGTGGAGACCTGCTCCCGTGGGTAGAGCCGGGATCGAGTTCAAGACACAGTTGCGGCTCGTGGTGAACCCTCGCACCCCACGGGAGTGGACCCTGGTGTGAGGAGGCAGAGCCAAGTTTAAGGCTCTAAGGTCAGCAGCACAGTCCTGAGATCCCCACCCGACATCTCCTGGAAAATAGTGACTCTGGCTGACTGAAATTGGGGGAGCTGTTGAGAAAACGAAACCCAAAACGAATATCTTAACTGGTTTATTGGAGTCTCCCTCTCACACAGACTGGTCGGCGACAGCTCCCCAGGAGGAGCTGAAGATGGCATCCGTGAAAGGTGGGGTCAGACCAGGACCAGGAGCTGGCCGGGGGACAGCATGACCCCATAGGGCTCCTCTGACCTTTCACCTCGACTCCTATGAATGGTCATTAAAGGTCCTGGGCTCCAAGCATCACCTAATGTGTCCATCAAGGACAGAATTTGCTGCTAGTTAAATGGAAATTTCCCAAGCACCCGTTTCATTGAATTGCCACCGCGAGGGACAAACAGGTCCACCAGCTGTGCCTGCCTTCATCACATTTTCCTCGTGTTCCTGCATCTTCTAATGTGATCACAGTGCAAAGACCCAGACAGCATCTGTGAGCAGCTGAGCTGTGCCCTTAACATTTCTTGTGCTGTCTCACCGGTCTCACCTTCTGCGGAAGGTGACATTGTCCTGTGGCACATATTTTGAAGACCTAATGGTTTAATAGCTGCTTCCGTGTAGACAAAACAGGAGGGGGCCACATGTCCCAGCCCCACCCGAGGGTGCTTTTGGATGGATGTACAAGGAGGCATGCAGATGGTCACAGTGAGAGGGCCAGCCAAGGGGAGTGCGGGTGTGCTGTGGCCACTGGCTACCTCACAGCCTCGGTCCTTTGATGGCAGCAGGCAAAGCCATCTGTGTGGCACCTGCTTTCCTCAGCCTGCAAGGATCGGGCAGCCTGTGTGGGGGGAGCTTTTCCTGGGAGCTGTCACCTGTGGACAGCCAGGGGTGAGACTAATGTAGGTGAGCATTCATGGGTCGGGGACAGCACAGGCCTCGTGAGCTTCACTGGCCTTTCGCCTGCAATGCTACCCTCGCCTGGTCCTGTGGACCCTTTCTTGTGGGTGCCTTCCTTGTCCCTGCCTCCGCCTGGCTGAACTGAATGGTGCTGGCTGGGTGTTCTTTGGGCACAGAGCTTGGCCCAGCTCTGTCCTCGTGCCAAACCAGGAGGGGCGCACCGTCAAGCCCATCCCAGGCTTTGGAAGGTCTCTCATTTCTGTCCCTTCCGCTGTGTCACGTTGGGCCGCTGTTTTCCTCTCAAGGTATTTCCTTGCCTGTCACGATTCTGGTGCTGTTATTCTTGGTGGTGTGGGCAGGAATGAGACCCCATGTGGACAAGCTTCCCTGTCCCTTAGCATGGGATAAACGCATGTCCTGTACTTCTCTCCCCCCTCATTCCCTGTCCCACTGTGCTCGTCCAATGGTTGGTTTGTTCTCTTTTTTAACCCACGTGAAGTGAAGGAGCTTGTACTATCTGCTTGTTTAATCTTACTGAGTTCGAGGGGTTTCTTGGCAGAATGCAAGAATCTGTTCTTTCCCCCAATACTTTACTCCTGAATGTCACCCTGAAGCAACTGTGAGCTGTCATTGAAATGCAAATGCTGCCTTCTCCAGCTCTAGCTTTTATCTCACAGGTGACTTTAAACCAGAGAATTTCTAAAAGAGAGACATTTTCTATCTGTCCCTTTCTCGCAAGGCTCCTTTGAACTAAAATGAAAAGTCAAGGTGTTTATTAAACCATGCAGGCTAACACAACTGGCAATAGTAGAGTCTGAAAGCAGAACAGGGGTCCTCAGGAGCCTGGCGCATGATCTGCTGGCCACTTGGATTCACCTGGGCACCTCCCAACTCTGGTGTCCAGGCCCTACTACAGTGTCTGAGCTTAGGTCCTGGGAGCAGCCACTGAGGGCCACTGCTTTGCAGGGTGCCGGGTGCTACTCGCCTTGCCCTTGGGAAGGTCCCACCCCCGGTAGGCTGATCATTCAGCTCACATCTCAGTCTGTTATGGCTGCACAGTAAACTGGTACAGCCTGGGTGGCTCCTAAACAGCAAACGCTTGCTTCTCACGGTGAGGCAGGCTGGATTGAGGGTCACCTGAGCGCAGCTGGGTTCTGCTGGGGTGCGGACCAGTCCTCATCCGGTGGTAAGGCGACAGCAGGCTCTCTGGCCTCTTTTTCATAAGGACGCTAACCCCATTCACAGGACTCTACCCCTTGAGCGTAATTACCTCCGGAAGGCCTGGTTTCAACTATTGTCCATCAGGGGACATCACTGTGTGAGTTTTGGTGGTACCCAAATATTCAGCCCATACTGGTAAAGGGTAGAAGCTAGGAGGGGAGGCACAATCCATGTAGTGGTCCTCCAGCGCCTGCCAGTGGTGCCATGGGGAAGTGAGACTCACACTGTCCCACACTCTAGTTTGTGAAGAAGAGCTGGGGTTGCAGGTCCATAGCCCTCAGCGTGGCCTCTTATGGGAAGATGAGGCCGGGTGAGCAGTGGCCTGGCTCTGTGGGGGCTGCCTGGGGAGCCTGGGGGAGGCCCGCTGGTGTCTGGAGAAGAGGAAGTTGGGGAGGAGCCGCACACAGGTCACGGTGGAGATGAGAGGTCAAATGGAACTGGCTCGGTGGATGCAGGTGGGTGAGAGCAGAGGCCAGCGCGCTGAGCCTCCCGCCTTCTGCCTCTTGGGCATGACTCCACTTTGCCCCTGAGAGGGAAGAGGCAAAACTCCCAGGACCAAACCCCACCATGGCCTCCTTGTCCTGTGTGAGCCCGAGTCAGTACCCGTTTCCGCCTGGGCCACGGAGGAGGACCGGTCGTGCTTCGAGGGGGTGGACTGCAGGTGGGAGGGGAAGCACTGACCTGAGCTGGATGTGGTCAGTGGGGTTGGAGTCCCGAGGTCACTTCTCTTGGCTGAACTGAGCACAGTCTTGACATTGAGCACCCATGGGTGCAGGTGGGAAGGAGAGGCTGGGGAAGAGCTGGCTGCAGGTTGGGCCAGATACAGCAAGGGACCTGGGGAGAGCGGTTTCCCCGAGGATCTTGGGCGAGCCCTGTGGCAGTGTCCAAGACAGGTGTTGGGGAGGAGCCATGAGGGGAGCCGGCTCTGGAAGAAGAGGGAGGCAAAGGAAGGCAGTGGAGAGGCCACAGGAGGGTGGCTGCGGGGGCGCTCAGTGGGCAAGCAGAGGTTTTTGTTTTTTATTTTTATCTTTTTGTTGTTTGCTTTTTTTAAAAAGAGAGAGAAGGACAGTGAGAGAGAGAGAAAGAACTCATTTTATTTAGTTTTTCATGTGATTTTTGTTGCTCCCACACCTTCTTGTGTACGTGATGCTGTGGTTCAAATCTGTGTCCTCACGCATGCCATGTAAGTGCAAAACTGCTGAGCCGCTGCTCCAGCCCTGGACGTGAAGTGTTTGATTGAGCACAGAACAGGTTGAAAACGGGGGAAACACAGTGTGGCAGAAAAGACCGGGTAGGAAGGTCGGTGGGTCCCTAACCCCTCCAGCCATTTGCTTGTTGGACTCGGGTTAAAGGCAGCATTGGTGGTCTCCAGAACAAAGATTCCTGTCCCCAGAGAAACAGCAATAAGCTCCTTAATTATCTGTACCCTATCGTGAGAGATCGCTGATTAAAGCTGTCTTAGCAAAGGGGAGAGCTGGGCAGTGCAGGGCAGTTTGAACTGGAAATCCTAGAAATCCAATTCGCAGCTCTGAGCTTGGGTGGTAGTTGCCACCCCTGCTGGGCGGTGAGGGCCTGAGCTCCCCAAGCTTTCCCGTTTTGAGAGTAGGGTTCAGCTCTGCATCCCTGCCGGTGCCCCTGAGAAGTGTTGGGGAGCAACACTGTGAAGAATGATGGACCCTGGGGACGAGGCTTGAAGGGGAATGGGTCAGTCCGGAGGGACCCTGGAGTTTGGAGCTGAGCCCAGGTGATCGGGAGCGGAGTGTGACGAGGAGGGCCCGCTTGGCGTGTTGGCCCTTGCAGCTTCCCCAGGGCCGGCTCCATCTGGGAGGCTGTTTCCACATGGAGCAATCTGCGCAGGGGCGGTCTTCCGGCTCCTGCCAGCCAAGGTCATACTGATCGTCCCCGCACATTTGAGGTGAAAAGAACCTGTGTGCTGTGGCTGGGACTGAAGTGGGACTTTGCCTGGAGGAGGGAGCAGGGTTTTGCCCACGCTCTGACAGTAATGGTGGCCAGGGCCTGCTCCCAGGCACCCAGGCAGCATGATGTCAACGCTGTGCCCTCGAGGGGACACTGCCACCCATACAGACAGCCCTGTTGAGCATGGCGCTTTAACAGTGAGCAGCTGAGCGAGGTGGAGATGCGTGCTTGACAGAACGCATCCTTCATTATCCGACTGGTCTCCTTGGAAACTCATAAAGAAGGGAAATTAAAACACACTTCCTTACTGCTCTGGCCATCATCCAGGAAGAAATATTGGCTAATGCTTTGTTTAGTGCCTGCCTCCTGCTAGCGATGTGCAAACAAGGAGGAGGTATCGACTCAGCCGCAGTGGATTACATTAGTCCTTGGAGGTTTGCACAGGGAGGCAGAGTCTGACCCCTTCACAGTGGGTGCGGGGCTTCCAGGGATGCCCTGGAAAGAGCCCCGGGAAGCTGCTGTGAGGACCGAGAGGAGTAGGGCGGACACATTGGTTACCTGGTGAACAGCATGGGCCCATGGTCCAGTGACTTGTCAGAAAGTGATGCAATGCTCCGGCACCACAGATCTGGGGTCACCGGGGGTGGCATGGCTCTGGCTCTGGCCTCCCTCCCTGCCCCATGCTAACATGCACCTCTCCTCCTCCTGGGCTGGCTCCAGTTCAGTTCTCCCTCAGACACGGTGACAGGTTAAAGCATGGAGCGTGGGGTGGCGAGCCCAGCTCAGTGACCTGTCATCAGCTCTGGCTAGAGTGGAAATCGTGCACTGGCGTTGTGCTAGTGTGGCTCTCCCCACAGGCAGTGCAGGAGGCGTTCACCAGAGCAGCAGCTCACTGCTTCTCTTTTCCCATCTGCAGAAAGGGGAGAGGAATGGCTGTCACCAGTCGAGGAGAGGGACCAAGTGGCAGAGTGCACCATCTGCAGAAAACAAGGTGCCTGGCCAGTTCACAGTAAAGAAGCTGGTGTGGTCCCAAGGCCCGGGCCAGCGGAGGTGGCCAAATTCATCAGACATGTGTCCTGCACTTTGCCACACTCTGGGATGGCAGGAGAGGAGGCACCTGAGGGAAAGGGCTGCCCCCAAGCTGGACAGGATGCTCCAGGAAGGGTGATGCATTGGGCTAGTGAGGCCCAAACCATGGCCACAAGCTGGGTGACGTAGGAAGGCAGACACTCGCTCCCTCACAGGTCTGGAGCCAGAAGTCCAAATCAAGTCATCCACAGAGTTGACTCCTCTTAAGGGTGTGTTGAGGAGTCTGTGGGCTTCTGGTTGCCCCTGGCTGCCTGGCTCTCTGCCCCCATCCTTACCTGCCTTCCCTCCGCATGTCTTCTCTTTTCTGTCTCTTACAAGGCCATCTGCAGTTGAATCAGTATCCATCCCACTCCTGGAGATTCTGGCCCTCGGTGCCTCCTCAAAGGCTTTTATCAGGGTTATGTTTGAGGTTCCAGGTGGAGTGTCTCTTTGGATCCCCATCACACACACGATGCAGTGGAAGCACCTAGGCTCTGGTCTCTTGGTGGGGTAGAAGCCCCAGGGTGGTGGAGACCAGAGGGGGTGAGCAGGGTGACCAGCACGGCAGAGAGTGGAGGCCAGAGGCTGTGGAAGGACATGGAAGCCAAGTCCGGTCCTGCTGAAAGGGCTCCTCTCTCTAGCCTACCCCCCAGGCAGGCAGCTTCGTGCTGGGAAACCTGGGCTCCTGATTCTCCAGGTCATGGACAGATTTGCTGGCACTTTCCTGAATTCTGGGAATGAGTCTGGAATGCTGAGTCTTGGAGGGAGACAGAGGAGTTCACCTCTAGGCTGGGTCCTGGCAAGTCCCCTGGTCTTTGAGAAAGGCAAGCAGCTGTGTCCTGCTGGCTGCCAGAGTGCAGGATCTGCTGAAGGGGGTGGGGGCTCCTGCAGTGGCTCCCCCAGGTTCCCTTCCTCCCTCCTAACCAGCCTCATTACTTCTGAATTTAAGCAGCTCCTCGTATCGAGTTGAACTCTAGACTTAAATCTTAAGGAGACTGTTTCACCCTACATACAACCCAACCTGTGTGACCAAGTTTTGTTTTTAACTCCCTAATGACTGAAACTGCTTGATGAACAGCAGGCGACAGCTGGCTGGGACCTGCGAGCTGGGGTGTGTGGCTGCGCCTGCAGGGACCCAGGTCAGCTGTGCTCCGGAGCAAAAACTGTCCCCCATGCTCATCCTACACCAAGGCTGTGCCCTCTCCCTCGTAGAAAGCACACTTCTTGACATTTTGGTCACACTGATGCTTCTCTTGTGTTTGTGTTTGGGATGACATCTAGGACGTGTTTGGCAAGCTGTCTGATCTCTGCTGCCAACGGGAGAGCATGACCCTAACATCCCCAGGAACACAAGCCGCTGTTCTCCAAAGCAGTCCCTAGGCTTGTTTGGCCTTGCATAGCCAATGGCATGGATTCCCCCTCACCTGGATGTCCATGTGGCCTTGCTGTGTAGGCAAGCCTTCCCTGGAGCAGCCCTGGGGCTCCACGGAGCCACCCTACCAGGAAGCCTGGAGCCACCCAGGTCACATGCAGAGATGGTGCCTCCCCAGGATAGCACTGAAATCAGATGCGTGGCGCCTCTGTTTTCCTTCCTAGAATATTAGTATCGATCCTCCTAATCCGTAAAGGTGGGGCAGTCTTTAATTCATAAGTGACATCCACAATCGCTCTGTCTGTGTTTTATTGTTTTTAGGGTGATTATTTGCCAAAAGAGAAAAGATAACCAGTACTGACGAGGAGGTAGAGAAAAGGGACGGCTATACACTATTGATAGGAGTGGACATCAGCGTGGGCCTTGGATGGAGGTCCTCAAAGAATCAAGAACGGCACTGCCACATGAGCCAGCATCCCAAAGAAACAAATGAAAATCCTGAAGAAGTACTCGTTCATCACAGCCTTATTCTGGGCACCTAAGATGTGGAAGCAACAGTGAGCATCTGTCAGCAGGGCCTGGAGAAACACAGGTGTGACGGGCTGTTGTTCAGAGTGGACAGAGACGGGATCCCAGCTATTGGCAAGCACGGGGATGAACCTGGACATGGATGGACTTGTTTCTAAGTGGAAATGCCAGGCGCAGGAAGACCCACACAATGTGATCCAACTAACATGTGGAATCTGGAGAAGAGGACTCAGCAGAGGGGGCGGCGATGGCAGCTGTCAATCAGGCAGACTGGCTGGGAGATGGGTGAGCTCTGGAGGCCTAATGTCCAACCTGATGACCTTGAGGGATGCATACCTGAAGTTTGCGAGGAGAGTGGCTCTCCAGCCTCCTTACCACAAAGAACAAAGGAGAGCGCTGAGCCCCTGGAGGGCTTCCTCCCTTTGTTCCCAGTGAGGACTTCTGTGGCCACTCAGCCTGTCATCTGATGTGGCCAGCTCTAGTGCCACTGACCCTCTCGGCAGCCCTGACGCTGCTCTGTGCTTTTCCAGGTCCACGAGAATTAACTCTGTGAATGTAGTAGAAACTTTTCTAGTATAGAAAACAACCCCTGACTGATGAACATAAAAACTCAAAGTCAATAAATGATACCCAGCTAAAAATAGCCACACTTGGGACTCATCATGGGACTTGAGAAGAGGCAAACTATAATAGACATGCATACACTGAACCCTGGAAGATTTAGCTTAAGAAATTCCTACAGAAAACCTCTTGGTTTCAAATCTACATATTATAAAAAAGAAGAAAGAATATTAATGAACCAAACCTTGGGAAAAAATTTACAGTGAGAAAAAAATTAACAGCGAAACTAACATTTAATAAATAAAACAAGGTAAGAAATAATAAAATCAGAATAAAAAATTAGTGAACTTTGTGACAAACCCCTTCAGAAGATGAACAACTCCCCAAAGTTTGTATTTTGTAAAGAATGTTGGAATACCAACGGAACTCAGCAAAATAAACCAAAACAGATGTGACTTAAACTGCATAAAAATGGAGACCTACAGATAAAACAGAACTAAAAATATGTGCTAATAACAAGAAGACTTTTTATCAATAGCATGTTTTGAAAATAAATTGCCAGAATCGAGATGGAGAAAAATAAAATGCATATAAAGCTTGGGTTAATTCTCACAGCCACCCAAGATAAGTACCAGGGACAGACGACCGTGTTGGCAGTTTCAACAGCTTTCGCGGGCCAGGTAACTCCTGCCATGTGTGGACTTCTCCAGAAGACCAGAGAAGCAGGAGAACAATTCAACGGCCTTTATGAGGCCAAGACCACCCACCTCTAACCCAGACCAGGCCAGGACAGGCGAGGGAAAGCAAAGGCCAGCATCAGAAAGGATCATGGATTCAAAGTCCGTAAGTGCTAGGTTAGCAAACAAATTCAATAATGAATAAACATGAGTGATAAAGATGTATCCCTATTTATCTATCTATAAATGTATATATATATATGCACATATATTACTTGGTAAAACATACATGTAGGACATAAATGTATTATGTACTAAAATGCATAATAAGCATAGATGAATGTGCAGACAGATATCCCCATTATGTGCATCCAGAAGGACAGGAAATGTTAGAAAATTGTGTTACACTGTTCTACATAATTCCACATCTTGAAGCAATCTAACTTTACCAATAGAGCAATTGTCAAAGCAATCGGAGTGCACCCATGTGATGGAGCTTTTATGAAGCGGTTAAATGATCGATTTTACCTATGTGTATCTGCAGGGAATTAGCTAAAAGTGAGAAATCAAAGCTGAGTGGTGATGCACACCTGTAAGTGTGGCTACTCAGGAGGCGGAGGCAGGAGGATGGTAAGTTTGAGACCAGTGTTACGGTGTGAATGTGAGGTGTCCCCCCAAAGTTCGTGTGGGACCATCCAGGAAGGCTGAGGTGGAGTGACATGATCCCCTGCTGGGGACTAGCTGTCAGTGGAGGGCAGGCGGCTGTGGTGGAGGAGGTGGTCACTGGCGATGTGCCCTTGGGTATGTATTTTGTATGTAGCATGGAGTTTCTCTGCTTCCGGGAGCCAGCCCTCGACCCGCTTTCCCTCGCCACACTCTTCCGTCATGATGTCCTGCCTCACCGCGAGCCCCAAGGATTAGAGAAAGCCCTCTATGGACTAAGACCTCTGAAACCGTGAGCCCCCAATAAACGTTTCCTCCTCAAACTGTTCTTGTTGGGTCATTTAGTCACAGCAGGAAGAAAGGTGACTGAAACAACCAGCCTGGGCAACTTAGTGAGGCCCCGTCTTGGGATAAAAACAGAAACAAGGGACCTATCTCAGTGGTAGAGCACCCTGGGTTCAATCCCCAGTTACACACACACACACACACACATATGCACATACACATGCACATACACACACATGCACACACACAAACATACACACACTCACGCACACACATATGCACATGCACACATGCACTCACGCACACACACATGCACATACATGCCCCCACAGTACACACATGCACACATATACACACATGCACATACATACATGCACACATACATGCACACAACACACCCCCACACATACACACACATGCACACACATGCATATACATGCACACACATACACAATGCACACACATGCCCCCACAATATACACATGCACACACACCATACACAGATGCACATGCATGCATATATGCACATATGCACACAAGAATTTTTAAAATTTACTTATTTTCCATTGGAATAGAAAAGCATTCCAGAAACATTCATAACATTTTGTGACTCATGCCTATTTAATATTATGCAACACCACTCTGTTATTTGTGTGTGGAGACATAAAATAAAAAAATTCAAATGCTATGACTGATAAGCATTAATTTCAGAAAAACAAGTCTTTTGCAAACGATATCACAAAGTGCGGAAAAGCTGCCATCAAATATCTACAATAATCATGGAACCAGCCACAATTCGGTGTGTTGTCACAGGGTGATGTGTAAGCAGGTGTTTGCTATCTTTCTTTGCATTTTTTTTTTTAAAGAGAGAAGAACAGTGAGAGAGAGAGAAAAAGAATCAATTTTATTTAGTTTTTCATGTGGCTTTTATTGCTCCAGCGCTTCATTGTGCGCGTGGTGCTGGGGTTGAAACCCATGTCCTTGAGCATGCCAGGCAAGCACGGTAACCACTGACCCAGAGCTCCAGCCCTTCTGTCCTTTTGAGACAAGGCCTCGCTATGTTGTTGAGGCTGCGTTTGAACCTGCGATCCTCCTACCTCGGCCTTGCAAGTTGCTGGGCTTACAGGTGAGCGCCCCTGTGCCTGGTTTGATCTCTTTTGTTTTTCTGTTTTTGTATATTTAAAACATTTCTGTATTGATAGAGAGAGGGAATATCACAGTCCACACCCACGTGGGTGACTTTCCCTCCTTTGGGTGGAGCGGCAGTTAGACTGCTTGGCGGACATGCATCCTGATTGTGTTGACGGCTGTGGTTGGGTCTAAGCTGTCTGCGGTGGCTCAGCAGTGACTTTAGCCTTCTGCGCAGCCTGAGGTAGAGGAGGCACCGTGAGCCTTGGGTGAAGCTTTCCACGGACACCAGGGGCCCTGCAGTGGACAGTCAGAGCTGCCCACCTGGTGTGGAGCTCGCATTCCCTGTCTCTGGTACTCCCTGCCTCCCTCCCCACCTCTAAACCTTGACCTTGGGAAAAGTCTTGTCTGCGGTGAGGGCTTTTATGATTTTGTCCTGGCCCGGCTTCACTTTAAAAACTGGTGTGCTAACTCTTCGTCTGTCCCCGGTTGTCTCTCCTGACGGCCGCAGGGGAATGCATGGGTGTCAAGGGCTGTGGCTGGGCTGTGGAGGGGCCTGCAGAGTCCTCTGAAAGGGTCGCTTTCTACTCAAACCCCCACAGTCACTGTCCTCTGCTCCGTGGACCTGGGCGCACCAGCACAGCCCTCTGACCTGAAGTGCGTGAGGTGGAAACAGATGAACTCGCAGAAACGCCACTGAGTCCTGGCTTTCTGGGGAATCTTTGGAGACTTTCACGTTTCTAAGCCACAAGCAAAACAATATGAATGACAAGTTGACAAGAGAGAAATCCTTCACAACTATAATTAAGACGCTCCTCTTCTGGCTTTCACCATACATTCCCGGGGAAATGAAGAATAGATTTGTCAGTGGAAATAGAAGACGATTTTCTTTGGAGAAGACGGACCAAAGTATATCCCTTACCTCTGATGATCCCACACCTCTGATCGCACGCAGCTTTAGCAAGTGGCAGCATGAATGAATTAAAAGATTCCTTTTAGACTCCCAGATAGTTCAGAAGCCGCCTTTGATGATGAGGTGTTACGTGTGGGCAGGTACTGAATGTTTCCCAGAGCAGCTGTACGGGGCTGGTAGCGTTGCCCTCTCGATTGCTCGGGATGCCATTTGTATTCCTTTTACTCTAGTGTACTGTGTGTGGCTGTAGTTCCTGGTTGTTCCAGCTCCAGTACAACTTAAGATGAGTGTGAAAGCCAAGTGCAGATCCAAAGCTGTGCTTCTCCCCGAAGCTCAGGGTGCCCTGACGCTCGGGTGCCTTGAACACAGTCTAACAGGTTGCTGAGGCTCCTGATTTCCTGAGGGAGCACCCTGCAGTGAATGAAATCTGGGAGGAACAGAGTCAAGTAGCCAAAGGAGGGCAAGGAGCCCTGCCCAGGTGTGGTCACAGGCGAGGTCCAGCTGGTGTGACTCTAGGGAGGAGGCTCTGGGCATGAGCCAGAGGCCCGTGCACAGCAATCAAGGGCGCTTCCATTTGCTTGTGAGACCACCCTGGTGGGCTGTGTAGCTTGCCAGGTGAGGCTGTTCCAGCTGGAAGGAGGCAAGTCTCACAGAAAGGTGTAGCTGTGAGCTCTGAGTCAACAAAACACAGAGCAACTGGGCAGAGGCCACCAGCCGGTCAGCAGAACCTGGGTAGGGCATGGCACTGCCCACAGCACCCATTTATTTCTGATGCTGACTTCACTCCATCCATGACTCCATGCCCACAAGCACTGGGGGAACTTACAAAAGGAGGCATGAAGGAACCACGCCCCCACTTCCCAAATGACCCAAGGCCCTAACCAGCGAAGTTTCTCTCCTGTGCTGTCCCTCTGGGCTCCTCTCAGTCTTGACTGGTCTGGGGCGATGTCCTGGTGGGTTAACCCAACTCTCATCCCTGGCATATCTGAAACCTGGCTCCCCATTCCCCATCAGGCTGTGGGTTCTATATTTACCCATTGTTAAAACTGGCATTGGAAACCAAGGGAAACCCAAGTAGATTTCCTGGGAGCCTAAGGTGGGACACTAGTGCTCTATTGTCAGTGTGCTCAGGGCACTGCCCCTGGTGGCAAGGTGGCTGCTTCTGTCCTGCTGGCTCTCTGGCCCAAGGCGCCAGAGTGATCAGACAACAGTGTGGCTGCTGTAAGGACCCCTATGTTACTGTCTAGGGGTCTTCGGTTCTTAGTCTCTGCTCATTAGAGAATTGCAGAACAGGACGCAGAGACAGCAGGGAACAGCAGGTGTATATCACAGTGACAGTAACGGACTTCTCTGCAGAGAAGGGGCCCCGGAGCTGGGAGTGTGGGGCAGCTCTGGCTTGTTCTGGTTGTGATCCCTGGAAATTCCCTGTCTGCATCTCCTCCCCGTCCATGCTCTCCTCGCTATTCATTGGTCCCCCTGCGTACACAATTCTGTTTTAGTTTTCTAATGGAGCCTCCGCTTAGGAGCACGTGTTGGCAGTGTCTCTGATTGGGTCCCTTGCTGTGTCCAGTAGCACATTTGTCAACCGGGAGGTTGGCCTCATTGGAAGACCCTCTCTGTCTCCTTTGGTCTGGCTCTGCCATTGACCTCCTCACTTGCCATCTTGGCCTGGCTGCCTCTCCCTCCTCTAGACCCACAGTTACGAGTGGCTGTGGAACAAAGCATTGTGGAGATGGACTCTACTGATACCCCAGAGGGTTGTGGGGAGCATCAGAGCGTGGGCCACTCCTGATGGTCCTCTTGCTGTCCAGACCCAACTGCAGCATCTCTGAGAACACAGAGGCCACGGTGATGACTGGTGCGCTGGGTCTACCCTACCTACCCTGAAAGCCGATGTCACAGGGTGCTGTCCCCAAGTGGGGCACTGCACTGCACTTTGCACAGGCCATGCCATAACTGTATCAGGCCACCAACTCTCAGATGGCAGCATGTGGTGGGATCTGTACATCCCATGGCCCTGTCCCATCTGCCCTCTCTCGTTGCCATCAAAGGGGTCCCTGGGAGCGGGGCAGCGTTGCCTAGGAGTCCATGTTGGTCAGCCAGACTCCTGGCAAGGCCCTGGGGAAGGTGCTGATGGAGGTCCCTTGGGCAGGAGCGCTCAGCCCGCTCCCAGCATGAGCTCAAGCCGGTCGGCATGGATGGCTGCCCTTCCCGGGAGACGGTGCAGTGAGCAGTTCCTCGAGTAGCTGTGACCTTGCAAGGTCATCTCTGTCTCAGAATCCTCTCCGTGAGACCTCGGCAACATGATGCCAAAGTCAGCCCTCATGAGAAGCTGGTTCTGCTGGTGGCGCAGGACAAGCCTCCGTCTCCGCAGAGTGGCCGTTGCATTCTCTGCACTGCTGCATGAGCGCGGGGTGCTGAGGCCCAGGCTGGCTGCCCTCAGCGAGCTGTTAAGGCCTCTTCCTCAGCAGCTCCTCTCCGGCATTAAGATCTCACACCCCCGAGGGTCCCCACCCCACACAGGTCTCTTGGGAAACCTCCCAGCTCTAGTCCTACAGCGTTTCTTCTTGGGGACACTGTCTCACCAGGCCAGTCCTTTGCGGGTGGTGTGCCTCTGGCCTGGCCTTGGGCCACTCTCAGTCAAGTCCCGCCTGGCCTTCAGCTGTGTTCATCCTCGGTGGTGGGAAAGGTGCCCAGAAGGTTCTCTTTCACACATGGCTTTGAGTGACTGCTGGTTCTTGGACTTCACCTCTTCAGTCTCGAGAGCAGTAGCTACGGGATTCCAGTCTTCATAGTTGTAACCCTCCGCTGGAGTCCCCAGTGCCAAAGCCTTTGCAGAACTCAGAGACACTGATGTACCTGCTTCTCACTCAGGTCACCCACGTGGAAGTCTTGGCGTTTCACTCTGTGCACGTGCCAGGGACCAGCAGTACCTCACCTACCAGCAGAGACGTGTCCCTGTCACCACTGGGTGGGGAGTGAGTGTGGGAACCGTGGGCGGTCCCACAAACCCCTGACACCAGCATAATGTGCATGAGTGCACGTCTGCCAGAGGGACTGACACACTTGGACATAGACCAAGAAGAGGATGTATGTGGCTCAAGGACATTAGACGTTGTTCTCAGCCTTGCAAATGTTCTTAGAATATTACAAAGTTTTATGTTAGAAGTTCTTGTACTTTTGATAAGATGCCTTGTGACTGCAATGTGAAACTGCTGATACAGAATACAGGATGTGGAAAACTATATAAGGAGAGCTGTAAGCAATAAACTTAGTCCTGTCTTGAGTCCTGAGTCCTGTCTTGAGTCCTGAGTCTGTCTGTCTGAGTCTTGAGTCTTGAGTCTTGAGTCTTAGTCTTAGTCTTAGTCTTTGTCTTTTAACCCTGAATGTGTGTATGTGTGTCATTATTGTCACTTCATTGGATGAATGCAACAAGTGAGCACACCTCAGAATGTAGTCCTTGGAGTCTGCAGCTGGGTCCATGCCTGGCCCCAGCTGCCTTGGGTCAGCTGCTGTCTAGGGCTCACCTACGCAGGAGAAGCCTTGATGGACAGAAGCGCTGATCAAGGGCGCAGCCTCAAGGAAGACTTCCCTCAACATCTTAGTCCACTTGGGCTGCTATCACAAAATGCCTCAATCTGTGTCCCTAATAAGCAATGGAAACGGATGTTGCAGGAGGCTGGGAAGCCTGACGTGAAGGTGCTGATAGGTTCCGTCTGCTGAGGCCTCCCTTTCTGGCTAATGGCCATCGTATTCTCAGTGTGTCTGCCCACGGTGGAAGGGACCAGGGTGCTGCTCCCATTCACGAGCGCTCTCTGTCACTCATCACCCCAGCCCCAGTTCCTAAGGCCATCATGCTGGGGCCTAGGCTTCAACTTTGGGGGGTGCAAGCCTTCAGTCTCTAACTTGGGGTCCATGTGGAGCGATTTGGGCCCTGGATCCAACCACCACATTGATACTTTCCTGTGGCTCAGGTGAGGCTTTTCCACACTACCCCTGTAAAGCATCGGATTGGGCCACTAGAATTAGCTTCCTAGGTGAGGTGTCCTGAGCAGCCAACCAACACAGCCTGGGCCAGGGAATCTGGGAAAGCCCACAGTGCCCACTGCACCCAAATGGCGTGGGCTCAGATCATAACCTCATGGCCTGCTGGCTGCAAGTCGGATAGAATCATCTCCGCACCTAGTCTATCAAATATAGTACACTTTTATTCCTCTTTTTTGTGTTTTTTGGCATTATTGACACTATTCATTTAACAAAGATTTCAGAATACTGAGTATAAATGAATCTTTTGGAATAAAAAGTTGCTTTGTACTGTTGAATATTTAAATGTACAACTAATAGTGACAAGGTCAATTAACTCGAAACCCCATATTCATTCATTTTTATGAAATGATGCAACTGCTCAATATTTATGCTGAGAGTTGATTAATAGCCTGTTGATGGAAATTTCTCATACTAAACATAGGAGATGCCTGTGAGAGCCACCAAGGGTCTGGATTACAGGTCAGGAGAGCTGGTCCTGTAATCAGGTCTGGTCCCAGACCTGTTCCTGATGTCCATGAGATCTTGGGAGGATGACAATCCCCTCTGTTGCCCTGTGGGTCTCCTGTAAATGCTAACATGGAGGAAACTGGCATCTCTGAGTGTGCTTTTGACCTGGGACTAGCCGAATGTAGGAAGCAGAAATCCATTTAAACTAACTCAAGCAAAGGGAAACTATTTTAATTTTGCTAAGCTCATCAAATCCAAAGGGTGGTGTTAAAAATCATCCCACAGAATGGCAAAGATGAAGAAAATAAACAACAATAGATGCTGGAGGGGATGTGGAGAGATAGGCACACTAACACACTGCTGGTGGAGCTGCAGACTGGTACAGCCCCTCTGGAAAGCAGTATGGAGAATCCTTAAAAAATTAGGGATGACTCCACCATATGACCCTGCTATTCCACTCCTGGGTATCTTTCCAGGGGATTTAAAATCAGCACATTACAGTGATGCAGCAATATCGATGTTCATAGCAGCACAATTTACTATTGCTAGGCTATGGAAACAACCCTGGTATCCCTCACTGGAAGAATGGATCCAAAAACCGTGGTACATTTATACCATGGGATATTACACAGCAATTAGAAACAATGATATTGCAGCCTTCGAGGGTAAATGGATGGCTATGGAAGAGATCATGATGAGTAAAATCAGCTTAACCCAGAGATCTAAGGGTCGATTGTCTCCACTCATCTGTGGAGGTGGGGACTAGACCCTGGACAATGAGAAAGTTGGTCTAGAAACATGAGTTAAATCCAGATAAGAT
>PVKS010028375.1:0-26493 GCA_004027875.1 Aplodontia rufa | reverse complement strand
AGCCAGGCTGTGGACCCCAAGCTGCAGGGGGCATCAGTGCAATCAGCCCCATAGCTACAAAAATTCAGGATTCTGCTGCTTTTGCCTTGCTAAACGGTAAATCAGGCTTCCTTCCTGCATTTTCTTTTCTTTTCCTTCCTTCTTTCTTTTTCTTTCTATACTTGGGATTGAACCTAGAAGCATTCTGCCTGTGAGCTACATTTCCAGCCCTTTTAAAAAATAATCAACAGCAACAACAACAACAAAACATTTATTTTGAGACAAGGTCTTGCTAAATTGCTGAGACTGGTCTTGAACTTGTGATACCCCTGCCTCAGCTTCCTGAATCACTGGGATTACGGATATATGCCACTGTGCCTGGCTGGTTATTTTTTTTTTTTTTTTGAGGTCAGTTAGATTAATTATTTTTGGCACTTTGCAAATGCTATGCTCCCTACCTCTCTCTTTTTTGGAACTGGAGATTGCTAAGTCGCTGAGGCTGGCCTTGAACTTGGGGTCCTTCTGCTTCAGGCTCCCCTGTTTCTATGATCATAGGCGTGTACCAGTACACCCAGCTAGGTTTTATTTTTGATAGGCATACTAAGCCCAAGCTTTCCTGGTCTGTTGAGAGAAAGACATGCACAAGACCTGGTCCATTTGGTTTCTGAGCAGATGTGTGAGGACATGAGTGCATACAAGATTGACCTGGAAAGCCTCAGAGGTGTGGTAGGATCAGCCACCCATCCTCTGTGTGAGCACGAGTGAGCCAACCCTAGGACGTTTTGAGAAGGCACTTGCAAACACTTAAAGGCTTACCGAGTCCCAGGATAAAAGTGTGAAGTATCTGGAGAGACACAGGCCATCGGCCACAAGTGGACTATTGCTTAGACTCAGTTTCTCCTGGAGTCTTTTCCTATAGACGCTTGTGTGTTTTGTGTTTGTACCTAGTTTTTCATCTCCTCTTAACATTGAGCTAATTGCCCTTCAAGATTTTGATCAAGCATTTTCTTCTGTGTATGCTCTCTGCTACACGTCCAGGCTTTCAGGCCTATTTTAGGACAGAGACATTTTAGGTAGAGGTGAAGCATTCCTCATCTGAAATCCTCCAAAATCTGAAAATTCTTGAACGCTGCTGACAGGACGTCACAAGTGGAAAATTCCACGCCTGTCCTCATGGAACTGATTACAGTCAAAATGAAGGTGTATTAAAAATACTGTATAAAATTACCTGCGGGCTATGTGTCTAAGGTGTGTGAGGCACAAATGAATTTCTTACTTACGGTTTGTGTTTGAATTTTTGTTCCTCAAAATATCTCATTTCTATATAAATACTTCCAAATCCCAAAAAAAAAAAAGTCAAAATCTGAAACATTCCTGATGGCAAACATTTCAGATAAGGAATACTCAACCTGCATAAGATCTTAGGCAAGATTAGAGCTTGGGTAAATGACAAAGGTTTCATAAATGCTGACCATTGCAGACGTAAAATTATATTCTGATCTTTTCAAACTTTAACTATAGAAAAGGGAGGAATGGTAGTATGAAGCTGACCAAACTTTCCTGTATCGTATATGAATATACCATAAAGGTTCTCACTTTTATGTGTATCCATGAGGCATGACTTTTAAAAAAGTATAAATACATAGAAGATATATCAGTGGAGTAGAGGAAAAGAAACAGGGGGAGGGAGAAAGTACTGGTGACTAAATTAGAGCAAATTATATTCCATGATTATATAATCATGTCAACTATGACGTATTACTAAAATGGACTCATAAAATGCAAAAACTTTAATTAAAAAATTTAAACACAAAAAAGTAGAAAAAATTAGAACACTGAACCTGTAAATTCCAGAAAATATGATGGCTTCTCAGTATATTCCTTTGCAAGAGGAAGGCAGCAGTCTGTTTCTTTTCATTTTCATTGGTTCTTTTTAGATATACATGACGTAATTATAATAGCATGGAGCAGAACTTGTTCTGACTCAGTTCCCAGTATTTCCCCTGCTCCTCCCTTCTTCTCAGCCCCTGTCCTCTTCCCTCTTCTCTACTGAACTTTCTGTTGTTTACTAACATTTTTTAAAAAAAATAGCATCTTGTTGAAGTGCATGATGGGAGATTCACTATTTATACGTGAGCACCGGAAAGTTAGGTCTGATTTGTTACACAAACTTTCGCCTCCCTCTCTTTCCTTCCCTTTGTCTCTTCCTCTGATCTTTCCTTTATTTTTGGGTTTGCTTCGGCATATCAGAGAAATTATTTGACTTGGCTTTTTGAGGCTGGCTTATTTCACTTACCACGATAGTCTCCAGTTTTATCCTTTTACCAGCAAATGCTATAAAGTCATTCTTCTTATGGCTGAGTAATGTTCCATTATGTGCGTATCTGCCACACTTTCTGCATCCATTCATCTGTTGGAGGGCACTGTGGTGGGTCCCATAGCTTAGCTATTGTGCATTGTGCTGCTGTGAACAATGGAGCAGGTCTGTTTTGAGTGGTGATCTGTACTCCGGGAGCTGCTGGTGGGTGACGGGGCATAAGAGGGGATGCACCTCCTTGCACATGGTGTGTGTAGGAGAGATCGTTGCAGCTGTTGTCACTGCAGCTGTTGTCGTGGTAATGAAAACCCCTAGGTGTGAGAAGCAGGAGCTGGAATATTCCACATTGCCTTGGGTCCTATTCCATGGCCCCTTTTGAGTTTCCAAGATACTTGCAAACCTCAGGGAGGTGTGGTGGTTACAGACTCAGGTCCTGCAGAGACAGGCATGGATCTGACTTGGCTTGGCCACTTATGAAAAGTTTAAGCCTTTATTTCTTCACATGAAAAAATTGCTCAAATGATATTACCTGTCTTAGACATTTTATTTTGAGAATTAAATATGATTAGGTACATAGTATACTTGGTACCTACTACTTTTTGTTGATTCTGAGATGTCTTTACATCTCTGAATGATGTAAACAATGATGCCATGATTTAATTAGTAGCGTTTTCTTTTTTTGGTGCCTCACAAAGTGGTAGGTCTTCTGATGGATGGAGTCTTTGATTTCATGAAATTTTATAACAAGAGCTTAATGAATATTAGCTATCAAGGTAATGATGGTTGTAGAGTTTCCTCAAATCAAAGTTCATATTACAAAAGGTTGCTCTACTTGTTTTGCCATTGAGGAAACATGTGGTCTTGGGCAAATGTTTTAATTTATTTTGGGATTCAGTCCCAAACTCAAATGAGATAATCTCTATCTTTTCTTGTAGACTTAAAGATGTGACTGTTTTTGAAGGATGGTGAAGGAGAAGACCTGTGTACGTGTGTAAAAAAGCAGGGGGGGCATCCCTATACTTGTGGGCAGCCTTTAGGACAAATGGGATGAATCACTTGGACTCCATGAAGCAAATACCTTGCTTCCCTGGCACACCCGCGACTGCTGGGCACCAAAGAGGGTATGCAGGATGGAAGTTCCTGGTGTCTTATCTCCTCTAGCAGTGTTCTGAGAAATTCTGTTCCAGGAACATATCTATATGGTCAATATAGAAAGACAGTGGAGGCAAAATAGGATCTCTTTAAAAAGAGTTGAAGCTTTCACCCTTATCTTGTCATTGTCACCTTTCATTTTTTTGGGTGTTGAAGTAAATTTAAATGATGTCAATATTTTTAAGTTCCAAGTTCTACTTGTTCATTGATGATATTTTGGGAAGTGATTGATATTCATATGTTAATCTTGTTGCAATTGCTTATTAGTTTTGGGAGACTTATGGTTGAGTCTTCAGCCAGAAATAGATTTTCTATATGGACAATTTTGTCATCTATGAACAGTTTTATTTCTTCCTTCCCAATCTGTATATCATTCATTTCTTTTTTCTTGTCATATTGCATTAGCTAGGACTTCAAGAAAAATACTGAAAAGGAGTGAGTGGGGACATTCTTGCCTAATTTCTAATGTTAATGGGAAACCTTCAAGTTTCTCACCACAAGCATGATGTTAGCTGTAGCTTTTTTTTAAAAACGATGTTAGCTGTAGATGATCTTTATCAAGGTAAGGAAGTTCAGCTCTATTCTTAGTTTGCTGAAAGCTTTTAATCATGAATGTGTGTGGGACTTTGCCAAATGTTTTATCTACATCTATTGATATGACCATATGATTTTTATTCAATCTGTTGATATGATGGATTATATTGGTTCATTTTTGAATGTTGAATCAGCCTTGAATACCCGGGATAAATTCCACTTGCTCATAGTAAATATAATTCTTTTTAAACTTTTTTGGATTTGATTTTCTAATATTTTGTTCAGGATTTTTGCATCTATATTCTTGGTCTGTAGTTTTCTTTTCTTGTAATGTCTTTGTCTATTTGGGTATTAGGATACTACTGATCTCAGAATGCATTGGGAAGACTAGAGGCGGGAGAGAATATTCTTCCAGATAGCTTAGGCTCTGGTAAAACTCCAATGGGTTAAGATCTAATAAGAACTAGAAGTCAGGGCTTAGAAAGAAGTCAGGGCTGAGTGCATTGGTGTATTTTAAAATGATTCCTTTTCCCATTTCCCTGCTGGAAGCATGAGGGAATCCTTCTCTGATTCACTGTGTGGATCTACTTTATCTCTTGGAGGTAAAACTTATAAAAGTGTAGGTCATCTAGAGTTTTAACTGTTAGACTTGTCTACACTGATTCTCCAGCAATTCATCAATTACAGTTCAAGTTTCCCTACAGCACTGGTTCCTGAGAAGGTTTCTGCTTTAGTAACTTGCAAATTTCCACATCTACCTGTTGGTCTCTCCCCTTCTGGGGGCAGAGGTTTACCCTATGACTTTTTTTTTTTGAGAGAAGGACAATGAGAGAGAGAGAGAGAGAATCAATTTTATTTAATTTTTCATGTGGCTCTCATTGCTCCAACTCTTCATCATGTATGTGGTGCTTGGATTTCAACTCGTGTCCTCGAGCATGCCAGGCAAGTTCCATAACTGCTGAGTCACCGCTCCAGCCCCTTTACTTTTTAAAAATAGATTATTAGTTGTTGATTTTCAGTTTGTTCAGCTTTTTAACCTAGGATAGAGTCAAGACTTACAAGCTTCTTATATGGTGAACTGAAAACTAGAAGACTATCAGTTTCTGTTAAATTTTTTTTTCAAATTACATTTATTGCAAAACCAAATATCCTCTATCACATAGTATCTCTGTCCTATTCTATTGACTGAAACTGAAACTGAAAATTTTCTGGAATCATTGGCAACTTTCAGGTCTAATTCTTTGGAGGAGATCCTGCAGACAGAAGCATAATCTTTCAGGAGTTTGATTCTATTTTTTGCAACCTTCTTTCCAAAGTTGTTAATTGAAATATTGTGAATGAGCTTATTGTCAGCTGATATTTTGAGTCAGGAACAAAGAAGGATTTGCTATCAGGGGCCTCTGATGAATTAGCAGAATGATAAATTCTTGAAGTTCAGGAACTGAAAGTTTTTTTTTTTTTTTTTTTAAAGAGAGAGGGACAGTGAGAGAGACAGAGAAAGAGAGAAACAACTTTATTTAGTTTTTCACATGGCCTCAGTTGCTCCAACACTTAGTTGTGTACATGGTGCTGGGGTTTGAACCTGGGTCCTCAAACTTGCCAGGCAAGTGCCGAAACCACTGAGCCACCGCTCCAACCCAGGAACTGAAAGTTTTGAGACACTCAGATGCGGTTCGTAGAAAGTCTAAAAGTTTTGCAAATATCTTGACAAATATGGTTAAATAAAAGGTGGGAAAAATCATAGCTGCCTGCCCTTCTTTTATTGTCTGCGCTTCTCATGTAATAAGAAAATCACTACTTTGTGATGGTCTTACATACTTGGGTTTGGTAAGAATAACTGAGAAATACTACCAATCAAATAAGACCCAGAAGACAAAAAACTTACAGATTTTTAAAAAGTCTCATAGAAATTATTTTTCTAAAAAATCAGATTAATTGATGTAAATAAAAAATTAATAAATACCCTTTGGGGCTAGAGCAGTGGCTCAGCAGTTATGGTGCTTGCCTGGCATGCACGAGGATGTGGGTTTGAACCCCAGCACCATGTACACAATGAAGTGTCTGAGCAACGAAAGCCACATGAAAAACTAAATAAAAATTGATTTTGTCTCTTTCCCTCACTATCCCTCTCTCTTTAAAAAAATTAATATTTTCTTTCCATGTCAGTATTTAGTATTTTTTGTTTTTTAAGACAGAAGAGAGAGAGGGAGAGAGAAAGAAAGAAAGAGAGAATCAACTTTATTTAGTTTTTCATCTAGCCCTTGTTTCTCCTACACTTAGTTGTGTATGTGGTGCTGGGGTTTGAACCTGGGTCCTTGCACATGCCAGGCATTGCTACAGCTCAGTATTTGGTATTAACAGTTAAGAGATGCTTAAATGTTGAATGCCTGATGAACACTTATTTCTGTTTAGAGTTTTGGTTTACTTTGTTTTTGCATTTTCTTTCTTTCTTTTTTTTTTTTGAGGCTGAGGCTGGAACCCAGGGCCTCATGCATGCCAGGCAAGTGCTCTAGCACTGGGCTCCACCACCCACTCTTCAAGTTTTCTTGAGACGAGTAGTACTGTAACACATTGGTCAATAGCATAGCTTAGAAGTGGATTAAAACCTTGCTCCCCATGGACTGTGCATCTGTGTGGACAAATGAATCAAACCCATCTGCTCTGGTTGGAACGTCCTTCTCTCCTCCAGGGTTCATGTGTTGGATGCTTGGTCCTCGCTGTAGCCCTGTTGGGAGATGAAACTTTAAAAAGGAGGTGGGACCTTGTGGGAGGTCCTTAGGTCCTGGAGGTATCCTTTGAAGGAACTGTGGGACCCCAGTTACTCTGGCAATGTGGTCTCTCTCGCTGGTCTGCTGTGATGTCATCTGCCATTAAGCCCTCATCAGAGTCTGAACCAGTGGGGCTACCTAGTTCTGGGCTTCCATCCTCAAACTATGAGCTAAACATCTTTTCTTCCTAAGTACCTGGCTTCATGTATTTTATTATAGTAACTAACAAACAAAGGACTAATACATGGCTCCCCACTGGTTTGCTCTTCTGTAGAATGGGGACTAAAAGTCATTTTCTCCCAGGGGTATCATGAGGATCCAATGAGATAGTGCCAGTAATAGCTCAATGTATGTTAGGTATTTGTTTTTATTTATTTATTTATTTTTGAAGAGAGAGGGACAATGAGAGAGAGAGAGAGAGAGGAGAGAATAAATTTTATTTAGTTTTTCATGTGGCCTTTGTTGCTCTGACACTTTGTTGTGTACCTGGTGCTGGGGTTTGGACCCACATCCTCCCATATGCCAGGCAAGAGCTGTAACCACCGACCATTGCTCCAGCCCCAGTATTTGTTTTTTAATAAGAATAATTCATTCAAAGACGTACAATCTTATGAAGATTATTGTGATTATTGATGAAACATGCAAGACATTGAAAGAAAAATTAAAAAAAAAAAGCTCTCAGTGTTTGCTGAAGAGCATGGGGTAGCATCTTAAATGTGCACACCGTCTTTCGTTTCTGTGAAAGGTGGCGTCTGTCTCTGTTTCGTGTCACCCACCTCCACAGGTGGGTGGCTGCAGCTTTCTGACTCTAGGCCTAGTGGAAATGGAGACTAGAGTTGAGGGATTACAAACAGCTTTAACCAGGGAGTATAGGCACTAAGTATAGAAAATCTGCAGCAATTTTAGTCTTTGGAGGAAGAGTACAGACTGAGTTAGCAGACTTCTCTTTCATGTCTGAAACCGGAGGTCGGCAACCTTTCTGATAACGAATCTATTTGGCTTTGAGGGCCATGCAGTCACAGCTACTCAAGTTTAACTTGTGAACTACAAAAGTATCAGAGATTGGAGAAAAAAGGACAGTGGCTGTGTTTCAGAAAAGCTTCATTTCTTACCCCACGTCTTCTGCCATTCAGGTGAGGTCAAGGCTTAGGTTCCATCCTGAATCACAGGCCCCTCACCACCCCAATTTCTTAGAATGGTGTTCACGCAAGACAAAGAGGCTGCTCCTGCCTTTCTTCTTCCCTATCTCCTCCTCCTCCTAGAAGCAGAGATGAACCAAATTCCTGTTCTGTTGGGAGAAGAGAACTTTTGCTTAGACAAGTAGATGCTCAGACTAAAACATAGCTGCCTTGCTGAGCCTGGGAAAGGCTGGCAAGCTGTTGGGGTCACTAGGGCAGTTAAGGGTTACATGGCTTTCCCCTCTGGATAAAGGCTGGGTGCAGGCAGAACCCGGGAGAGCTAAGTCCTTTATTGTCCATTTCCAGGAGCCAGTCCTGGCAGGTGCAAGGTATGTTCTTGCACTGGTGCCTTGCAGGGAGATCGCCAGAGGGCCTTTGTAAAGGGACCAGCTGGGTGCAATCCTCATTCTTATCAAGCAGGCTAGTCACAGGGGCTGTGGCCTTATCAGATCAGAGGCAACCGGTTATTTCACCATATTGGGAACTAATCCTCTAGCAACCAACTACATAGTTACATTTCAAGCATATCACTGGTGCCTGAATTCATTCTGCTATGTTATAATCAAGTTGCATCAGCAACCTTTATCGTTAAAGGCCTAGGGTTTCAAATACTTTACGGGACGTCCTGATGACCTAAGAAGAAAGTCTACTTTCACAATAGCATTCAAGTGGCTGTATGCATGTACACAACAGGTCCCCAGGAAAGGAAATTTCCACCAGGACGCTTTAGTAATTTCTCATTTGTTTCACCCCAACACTGAGTTTTCTTCTCATTCAAATATTCATTCGCTGATAGTGATGTCCCCTATGTACCATGCCCTGTCCTAGGTCCTGAGGCTACTAAAGTCAGTAAAACATGCAAAACAAATATTTCCCCTTATGGGGTTTATATGGAAGAGACTGACCATAAACAACGCAAGTTAAATATGCAAACTTCAGATGTTCACAAGTGACAGGAAGGAGAAGTAGGGAAGGAATAGAGGTAGCTGCAGAGGCATGGATGGATTGGGGGATGCTGTGTTGGATCCAGTGGGCAGGGAAGATGTCTTAGTGAATAAGCGCATCTTAAGGAAGGGCCTTGGAGCATAAGGGGAAAAAAACCCGCAAATGCCCTGGGGCAGGAATGTTGTTGAGTGTGTTTGAGAACCAGGAGGCTAATGTGGGCAGAGGGGAGATCATGATGTGGAGAGGAAGAAGATGACACTAGCCAGGCAGAGAGGTCCAGGGTACCCTTCAATCATTCAGCCATTCAGAGCTAATTTATGGGGTTCCTACTACTATCTGCAAGGTACCGTGTGCTAGTGTGTGTGTTCGTTTGAGTAGGTTGTTGGAAACTGATGTTTTTGTTCTGCTGTGTAAACATGATGGAGGGAAATCTAATACATTACCCGTTCTCTTTAAATGCAGATTTCCAGTGGGTTCTAAATGACACACCCTGGTAGGAGCAGGTCATCAGAGGAATGGAAATTAAACAATGACGTTCATTTGGCTTTGGAAGACAGAACTGATTTTTTAGGAAACACTTTTGAACTTTTAACTAGGTTTTGTTAAATCGGTTAAAATATGTTGGCATTTCCCAGCGGTGGCAGGAAATGACCCAGGATTTTGGGAATGAAGGGTAAAATGTTATACCAGATAACCCTTAGGTGGATAAATGAGTGGTGTCAGTAATAGCAGAGGGCTGCCGAGGCGCCTTCCTGGATTTTCATGTGGTTGATAGGAGATGAGCTTCAATTCTCCTCCCCAAGGGCAAGAATGATTTCACAACCCAATGATACTTGGGCAAACGTCTTCAACTTACGGCAAATACTGTTTTTATTGTTAGGAAATAAAGCAGGTGTGCCCTAAATTATGAGTTCCAATAACATTCTAATTCGTCTCTGAAACAGGCATTTCTGTGTGTGTGACAGAATCATCTGATCGCAGGTGTTTTAGGCAAAGGCGAATCTTCCTCCCCCCGCCTCTCTGGCCTGGTTTTCTCAATGTCTCTTGGTGCTGCTGCTATCTGTAGATCACGCTTACCAAAAATGAGTCCTCCAGAAAACATGGCTTGCTCTGGAAAGACTCAGCACACCTAGGATTCCCGCTAGCTCAGGACTCCAGCCACCTCCTGGGGTCCAGCCACCACCACCACAGCCTGACAGTAACCGGAATGCCTGAAACATGTGGTTTCTGCTCCTCTTCCCCACAGCCGACTGTGTTTACAATGCGAGTTCTGGCACTGAACTCTACCCACTGGTGCTTTTTTTTTTTTGAGAGAGAAAGCTAGAATCAATTTATATTTAGTTTTTTTATGTGGCTTTCGTTGCTCCGACACTTTGTTGTGTATGTGGTGCTGGGGTTCCAACCTGCATCCTTGAGCATACTGGGCAAGTGCTGTAACCACTGACCCACTGCTCCAGCCTCATCTCTTGCATTTTGATTGATAATTAAATAGTTAAATTAATTAGATAATGTAACAGTAGTATCACTTCTTTTTTTTTTTTAAAGAGAGAGGGACAGTGAGAGAGAGAGAGAGAAAGAGAGAATCAATTTTTTATTTAGTTTTTCATGTGGCTTTCGTTGCTCCCACACTTTGTTGTGTACGTGGTGCTAGGGTTTGAACTCGAGTCCTCGCACATGCCAGGCAAAAGCTGTAACCGCTGAGCCACGGCTCCAGCCCTAGTAGTATCACTTCTAAGGATAAATATTGAATATCTATAGTGTATATGTATCTATCATGTAGTATAAACTAAATATTATATGATATGTAATATCATATGTTGTCATGTGATATGATATACAATGCTGTGATCGATATGCTATAATATAATCTCTAATGATAATGTAGGTGATTAACCTAGAGTGCAGATGACCACATAGGTCTTTGGCAGATGATTGATTGTCCACAGGTAGCCTGGCTTTCTTGGGTGGGAATCATTTATAATTTCCTCCCCGGTTCTCTCTGCCTTCCAATTAGAAGAGAGAAGGACCCTGCAATCTGCCCTCAGGAGCAATTGTATCTGATTCTCCTAGGAACTCAGAGAATAACCTGTTTTTACTTTATTTACTTTTTGGTGGTACTGGGGATTGAACCCAGAGGTATTCTAACACTGAGCCACATTCCATCCCTTTATCTTTTATTTTTATTTGAGACAAGATCTTGCTAAATTGCCTAGGCTGGCCTTGAGCTTGTGCTCCTCCTGCCTCGGCCTCCCAAGTTGCTGGGATTACAGGTGTGCGTCACCGTACCAGGCATAGAACATTCCTGGCTTTGCGGAACTCTTTTTATTTTTACTTACTCTTAGCAAACTCTCCAGGCCTTTTCTTGCTTTGTTGTCTTTTCACCAAGTTGCCTTCAGAGAGTAATATCGCCCCCCACCCCCAGCTTGTGGTCCCTCATCAGGCTGGTGACTGGATGCCTGGCTTCCTCTCCGCCACTTTGCCGACAGATCTCCCTGATCACTGGGCCTGGCACACCTGATGAATTTTCCTGCAGGCTTGGGATTTCTCTGCTGCTTGCTACCCTTACAGCTTCCCTGTGCACCATACGGAACCTCCTGAAGCCAGTGGGCTTCGGCTGTTGGTTCATTATGCTTGACCCTTTGCTGGATCTTTCAGCTCCGATCTTCTAAATCTCAACCAGACCCCAAAATTCCTCCTACAAATGCTTCCTTCACACTGACCCTTGGCTTTTCAGACTGCCTGCATGAGTAGTGGAAGGGGCCTTTGCCTACGCTGTCTGTCTTAGGTTGTTCACTCGTTTTTTGACACTGGGACTCCTCTCCTCCAGCAAGTACCCTGGGGACTCTTCCTGAGTGACTTCACACCCACTTGGCTTTATTACCATGGATGACCACACTGCATTAATGTGGCTCCTGTCACACTCTTTCCTTCCAGATGAATAGGATCATGGGAACAAAGTTCTGTGAGTGTTCTGATCCATACTTTTAAATCGGGAAAGCTCCCTCCAAGCCAGGCCTCTCCATATGAGCCAGCCCCATGGCTGCCTGTGTCCCCAGTCTATTACTCTTCTGTGGCCACCTCCCATTGGGCTTCTGGCTTCCTACCTCCTTTCCTGATGGTGGCTTCTTGCTGAATGAATCTGGATACTGCTTTTCTGGTCTTGGACTTGACTTTCCCTTGGGTCTGACTTTTAATTCACTTTTTCAGTGAATCTACTTCTAACCCCTCTGGGGAACAACTGTACCTACTGCAGGAGCCCCTGGGTTTTTATCTAAGCACCCACTTGCAGGCTAACTCTCTGGCTCTGATAAAGAACAGAAGGATTTAGCCTGTAGTACCTGTCTTCAGATTATGGAAAGCTGTGAGACTCCAGAAGGTTGTTGTACGCAGAAAGCAGGGCTGTATGTGACCTTGTCGGCTTTATTGCGAAGGCCAGGAGCACACCAGGCTGCAGGAGATGGAGAGAGCAACTTGGATCAGCACTGGTGGGTGGAGCATCAGAGTCCAGCTTGAATCAAACCAGGCAGGTTGCAGAAAGGCCGATCCAGGACATCTCTAAATGTGCTGAAATAACTGTGTGTGGGATGTCAAACTCTGAGGAGGTCCTGTTTGTGTTATAGATGTCAACCACATCCAAACTCGATGAACTTAGGGCTTCTGGTGAGAATCATTAGTATTTGACTTTATCACACTTTGCTATTGCTCCTCTGGGCTCTGGCTAAAGACTATATTTTGGGGTTATTTTTCCATGGCTAGTTTGCTATGCGAGTAAGGTCTTGGCTCTGGATTAGACCTGAGTTAAAATCCTAGCCCCTCTGCTTCCCAGCCGGGTGAACTTGAACATGTTACTTATCTTCTTCATGCCTCATTTCCTTTCTCCATTAAAGAAATACTGCCCATGAAACTTAGCCATAAACTGCTCAGTAAAGAGTGAGCACTTACAGGTAGCTATTATTTTTGTTATTTTTAATAACGCTTATGTGAAAGATGATTAGGGGAGGTCAACACATTCCCATGGGGATTTCTACATTGGGTGGTTGGAAAGACTCAGTCCCAGACCAGTTAGTGGATTCTCTTCAGGCACCAGTGGTTAGACTTTGTGGCACAGGAAAAAATACTACAAATTTATTATATGTCATGAACCTTCAGAGTCATACAAAATGGTTTGAGATATACTTGTCATATCTGCCAGGATGAAGGATCTACAGTACTTTTCCTCTGTCCATCCGAAAGAGCAGCTGGTCACCAGGCAGTGGGGACTTGTAAACAGTGGTTACATTCCCCCCTAGACTTGTTCTTTTAACCTTTCCTCAGCATGGTTTTGATTTTGCATCCCTTTAATCATCTCTGTAGTGCTTTTCTGAGTGTTCTCCAAGTTCTCCGCATCCTTCATTTTACTGTGGAGCATCCAATTTTACAAATTCCTTTGCAGAAAGCTTTCCCCACATGGACTATAACTGTACCATTTCTAGGTGCTCAATGGCACAACAAAGGTGATTTCAAAGGACTTTCCTACAGGTCATTTGCTTTTTTCTGAAGCGATTCTTGCTTCGTTCCTTCGATGTTTATAATGGGGTGAGGTAGGCACTCTCTTCCCCCTTATTCCAGGATGGGAGAATCAGAGGATTCGGGAGGACTCAGAGGCTTGTCTGGGGCTGAGGTCACTGATTCCAATGCCCCTTCCATTGTGTCCAAGCTCATGCCTACAATTTGTAAAGTACATGGTCATGTAAGTAATTTTCTGCTCTACTTCCCTAGAACTTTTTTTTGTACCATAGCTGGATTAGTTTAATGAATTTCTCTCCTCCAAACCTTTCTGAATCCTCCTATTGGACTCTCTGATCCTTTGGTACTGTGCTTTGTGGTGGGGCTGAAATAGCTGGTGCTGAACGTGTCCCAGGAATCAGGGTCTTAGAGAACAGCTCTTACTGTCTTAGATTCAGAGTTTCACTCCTAATGATCCACATTGTGATGAGAAAATTGCCCGTAGGGCTCTTTGCTTCCTGTTACTATTAAGAAGGATATTTTATTGTTGGAGGGTGGCGATGACAGATCCTCCCCAGTACTTTCCCCTGTTGTACAGCTCAGGGTGCCTGGAGCACTTTCTGAGCAAGTATGACTTCTTAGGTTGTGACGGAAGTCCTTGGAGGGTGCAGACCCTCATCAGGAGTGAAGCCAAGGACCCGGCTCAATTAGGTTGCTTTTGTCATCCTTTAGGGTAAATACTGCATTCTGATGAGGCCAGCACATGCATAATTTAGGATCCAGATTTCCTTGTGATTTATATTCCATCACTGGGGAAACAGTTTTAGAAATTGCCTGTATGGGGCTGGAGCTTTGGCTCAGCGGTGGTTATGGGGCTTGCCTGGCATGCGCAAGGGTGTAGGTTCAAACCCCAGCACCACATGCACAATGAAATGTCAGAGCAATGAAAGCCACACGAAGAGCTAAATGAAATTGATTCTCTCTTTCTCTCTGATGCTTAAAAAAAAGAAAAGAAAAGAAAAGAAAAAAGCAATCACCTATTTGTTGGATATTTAAAAACACAGACTCACGGGTGGTTTGACTGAATTAATGAGTCAATTAAAATGTTTTAGCTATTCCCTCACCCATTTGCAAGAATGGTTAAAGAAGTTGTTTTAAAATAAAACAGCTGAGGAAGGGCAGTTGCATGTGATCAGAGGGAGAGAGAGAGTGGAGACCACACTGTTTCCCAGCCGTGGCTGCACAGGAAGATAACCCTGGTGGGGAATGGGGGAGGGAATGAGCAGACCAGTCTTTCTTTCCCGCCTTGGACATCATGAATTAACTGGGAGTGCAGCTCTGTATCACTTTTATGGAAATCTCCTCGGGTGACTTAAAACTGTCACAAGATAGATCAATGATAAACGTGGGTGAAGAGGCTGGAATCTGAGGGTGGTGCAGGCCTCCTGTGCCCTGGCTTTGAGCAGCAGCCCTGACCTTGGGCTTGGGAAGTGTGTGGACGGCCAGAAAATCGGAGTCTCCAGGTCTTGGATCTAATGATGTAGCGCTGGGAGCTCCCCTGTGTTCTACCACCAAGCCCAAGCAGACCTGCGAGGGGGTCTAGGAACTGGAGCAAGACATCCCTGGGGCAAATTATTCTAGGAAAATTTGCAGATTGGGCATGTTATCTCCTCCCAGTTTATGCCCTGAAATCCTAATCCCCAGCGTGAGGCAATGCAGATGGGCCTTGGGGAAGGAATTAGAATATGGAATGGGATTATCGCCCTTATAAAAGGGACCCCACAGGGTCCTTTTGCGACATTGAGAAGATCTTGCCAGAGCCCAGTGGTGCTCATCTTGGACTTCCATCTTGATGAATGGATTTCTGTGGTCTATAAATGACCTAATCTGTGAGACTTCATTATGGCAGCCTGAAGTAAGGTAGGATGTGTGTCACCAAATGTGATCATGAGAATTTTCTGGTGTGCTAATTATGAACATTCCTAGACCCATTTCTTGGAAGTTATGATTTATGAGTTCTAGGACAGGGCACCGTAGTCTGTGTATTAAAAAGTGCTTTGGAGGGCTGGAGCTGTGGCTCAGTGTTTAGGTGCTTGCCTGGCATGCACGAGGATGTGAGTTCAAACCCCAGCACCACATACACAATGAAGTGTTGAAGCTACAAAAGTCACATGAAAAACTAAATAAAAATTGATTCTCTCTTTCTCCCTCTCTCTCACTGTCACTCTTGCTATTTAAAAAAAAAAAAGGGCTTTGGAACTGGGCACGGTGACCCACGCCTGTAATCCCAGTGACTTGGGAGGCTGAGGTAGGAGGATCACAAGTTTGAGGCCAGCTTAGCAACTTAGCAAGGCCTTAGACCCTATCTCAAAATAAAATATAAAAAAAGGCTGGGGATGTGGCTCAGGGGTAAAGCACCCCTGAGCTCAGCCCACAGTAGCAAGAAAAAACAAAGTGCTTTGTATTAGATTTACAGTGAAGCAAGCTTAGGAAATTTAGAATACATCAGACTCACTTGGAGAGCTCGCTGTATATACAGATTTCTTAAGGCCACCAAAGTCAGATTCAGCAGGCCTAGAAATCTGCACTCTCAATTCCGCATGTTCCTCATGTTCCGCTGTTCCTTTTAGAAATGCTGCCACAAGAGAAGCACCTATGAGGAGCCTCATCCATTCCAGGATGACCCTAGTCTTCTGGTGCACTTGACTACCTATCTGAATCTCTGTCCTCCCAAGCTCTTTGACGCTCAGTGGGTGTTGGGGACCCTGGCAAGCCGGTTCTCTGCTTTTTCCATCTTCTGGACCTCACACTTTGTCAAGGTTCTCGAAGGACTTCTCACGAAACCTGCCAACATTAGGTATGCTTGCAGATAGTGGAGGCAAAAGGGAAATGCTCTTGCTGCACACATCTCCTGCTTTGCCAGATGACAGCTTGTAGGGTTTCTAGAGGTGGACTTCATTCCCCTCCAACCTTAAAGTCAAAGGGCAAATCCACCTGGCAGATCCAGGCAAAACGGGAAGCAGTAACAACGTCTTAAGAAAATGCGGAAACATGTACAGCTATCCCTTGGCATCCGTGAGGAACTGTTCAGAACCCTTCCGTGGCTGCTCAAGTCCCTTACATGGAATGGGGAGCATTTGTCTATACCCTGTGCTCGTTCTCCACCATACTCAGATCTTCTCTAGTTCACTTATAAAAGCATTTACAATGTAAGTGCAGTGCTCTAGGTCATTATACTGCATCATTAATGACGAGAAATAGGTCTATATGTGTTCAGTAAGACAGTTTTCCCCCCAATTATTTTTGACCAATGTTTGGCTGGACCCACAGAATGTGGAACCCTGGATACAGGGGGCCGACTGTATAAGAGGTTTTCCCCATTGAGGGTCATGAGTGAATCACTGTAGTGAACCACAGTAAGCTGTGTTGTTCAAGTGGATTAAACCACACGAATCATATGACCCAATTCTAAATGGGCTCAAGAAATTGAAAAGTCCAACATTCTAGGTGACCTCTGGGGTGCTTTGATCAGATCCCAGAATCTGTTTCTCTGAGGTGACCTTGGCTTTGCCTCCTCTGGTCCTTGTCAGTTTGGAATCTCCGAGTAGATAGTGGCTGGAGCAGTTCCAGACTTATCATGTGCAGGCTACACTTCTCCAGAGAAGAGAGAATTGCTCCTCCCTCACACAGCTAGTGAATATTTAAGCAAGCCTAGGCTGGTACTTATACTTATACCTGCCAACAGGAAAGAAAAGTCCATGTTTTGCCCTCCCATGTGTTTGGCCTTTAGGAAGCTATGAAATAGATTCAGAAAGAATCTTAAATCTGTTTGCTATATGGTTTCTCTTTCTCTTTCCCTCTCCCGCCGCCTTTCTGTCCTAGGGATGGAGCTCAGGATCTTAGGCATGCTAAGCAAGCAATCTACCACTAAGCTACACCCCCAGCCTTTGATACCTAATTTCTTATTTCCTTGTCTCTGAAACAGACATAAGAAAACACACCAGTTTCTTTTGCATTCAGTCAACAATGGATAATAACTAAGCATTTGCAATTTAAAGACTTTTTGCATAAAACATTAATAAAATAGTGAGCCATATCCCCAGCAGTAACTTCCTTCCTTCCTTCCTTCCTTCCTTCCTTCCTTCCTTCCTTCCTTCCTTCTTCTTGTACTGGAGATTGAACCTGAGGACACTGCACGCTGAGCTACATCCCCAGCCCCTTTCACTTTTTGAGACTCTTACTAAATTGCCGAGGCCAGCCTCGAATGTAAAATCTGCCTGCCTCAGCCTCTAAAGTAGCTGGGATTACAGGAGCTGCAGCATTAATGTTCATGAAAGCAAGGCAGTTACCATGCAGGGGATTGAATACAACTGGTTATTTATTTACTTATTAACATAGAGGGTGGAGACGTTGGCTACTGAAGTGGTTAAGAAACAATAGCAGCTAACAGAAATACGTAACTAGCAAAAGTGAAGCTGCAAGTTATACACCCAGGCAGGCTTGATGGAACCCCTAGCATTGGACACCGGTTCTGAGCACCCCAGAGATTCCGCACTGGCCCTTGTCAGTAGAACAACCCTGCCACGCGCACAGGCATGAATCCTCTTCCACGGCAACTGCCCTCACTCCTGACCCCTGCCACTTTCCATTTCCTGGATCAGGGCTGAGAAAATGTGAGGAGCCGATTTAGGCTGATTGATTTGTGACTACTAATGGCTTTCAGTGGAGTGATGGGGTGAAGCCTGATTCTGCTTACCTGCAGATTGTGACCTCTACTTGCTCAAGGACTTAGAAGAAGAGCCTGCTTTATCTGTTCGTTGAAGACTTAGAGTCTTCTCTCCTAAGGTACACCAGTTTTTTTGGGGGGATTGTGGGAGAGGAATGGAGTGTCATCCTGCCATCTCAGGTTCAGGAAGGTTGAGGAAGAGACTGCGCACACCTGGGCGCCTTCTGGAGGGCAGGACCGGATTCCAGATGGACCGAGGCCTTTTGTGCCTCCTTCAATAAGTCAGCTATCTGGTGTGTGATGACTTTCCCTGCAGCAGTGGAACAGACAAGGTCCTGTGCTGCCATTAGGCTGAGGCACGGGACAACCAAGGTGTAGGTGTAACACACTTTCAACGAACCAGTTCAAAGAATTGGAATTTCCCAACGCTGAATCTGAGACGCTGTGTTGGGTGTGAGTGGAGGGGGCATCTCTCGGGGGCTGCCTGAGATGTTAAGTCATAGTGTCCACACGCGTAGTTGACCTTACATAATATTTCTGTTATTGAATATTTCTGAAGTAAAGGTCATGCCCCTAAACGTTAAGACAGTGCAGGCCAAATTACAGGGGACATGGAGGGCTTAGAAAGATGACCTTGAGCATTGGGCACAATTTGAAAATGATGGCAAAGGCCCCAGGGCTTCCTTAGGACATTCAAAAACCCAAAACAAAGACAAAATCAAGAAGTACACTTATTGCAGCTCGTGTAATATTGTAAGTTGGACCTAAGATGTGAATATCGGGAAGCTTTGAAAGAACATTCAAACCCCTTGGACCTTTAGCTTTCTTAGAAAAAAAGAGAGGCTGAATCTGCAGGTTAGGCCGGGAATATTCACCACACCTTCCAGACGGAGCTGGAGTCAACCAGAACGGAAGGTGTGACTTGGTGACTTAAAGAGCGGACGCTGTCCTGCTGACTCTCCTGCTGCCTCTCCTGCTGCCTCTGTCCACTCCCTGCTGCGGCCTCCTGGCCTCTGGTTCACTCATGCAGGCCTAAGACTTGCTGCCTATGCCAAAGCATGGTTTATAAAGTTTTGTTTTTGGGACATTCCATCTTGCCTATTGTGAGAGGGATATGTATGATTTTAAAGAATTAGTTTAGTTTTATTTTTAAATTTTGGTCTTGGGGATAACCCTAGAGCTTTGGACTTGCTAGGCAATTGCTCCACCACTGAACTACTCCCTCAAGCTCCTCGTTCATTCTTAGTCACCCTTTTGAAGTAGAAAGAATGAGTATGGTAATAAGAGCATACTACTCAAGGGCAAAAGGACTTGGTTTAATTCGTGGCCTTTCAGTCCCATGACCTCTGGCAAATCAGCAACTTCTCTGTGTCATAGATCCTGGGTATAAGGTTAGAGGTTTGCTCCAGATGGATTCTTTAGCTCCAAAGATCCACATTCAGACTCAACTGGAGAAACATTTTAGCTGGACAGAAGCCTGGCCTTTGATGCTTTGATGGAGGTCCAGTTCCATAGCCTTGACCTATTCAGTCCATCCTAGTTTGAATGAAGGGACTGGGTGGCAGTGGGGCGTGACAGGGGGAGGTGGGTCACTGGAGGACATACCCTGGAAGGGTTGCTTTGCTTCCCAACCCTGCAGTGAGCTGGGCACCTTTCCTCCCGTGGACCCTTCCTCCATGATGTACTTCTTTAACTCTGGTCCAGAGCAATGGAGTCAGCCGTCTATGGACTGAAACCTCCAAAAACTCTGAGCCCCAGTAAATTTTTCCTCCTCCTCGCTGTTCTTGTCAGGTATTTTAGTCAAAGCTAGGAAAAAGTTAGCTGAAACACCAGGGATCTTAGTGAAACCTGTCCTCCCTGTGATGTCAGAGCCACATTTATATGAGCTTCAGATGCTTTTGCATAAACCTGGGGTTCTTTATAGAATGAAGTATTTGGCAAAATTACAGACTATCACAATGAAAAAAAATGAATAGATCATAAAACCTTGAGAGCAACTTCAGGTATTTTACAAAGTCTCACCAATTCCGTGCCAGGGTCTGTGTCAACTAGCAGCGGGCAGCAGGCGCGTTGGTTCTGAATGACAGGTATTTCTGCAAGCGGATGCTACTGTAAAAATGCAGCTTCAAATAGCTCTACTTCCTTATCAGCACTTTCATGCAAGGCAAATATTCACTTAAAGACAGCATGCTTTGAGCTTCTGATTAGATCACAGAAGTATAAATATCACAGGGCTTTTATGTGTTTGCATGATGTGAACCAGCAAAGTTCTTCCTCTGACCCTTTATTTTTAATATAAGCCTGTTTAGAGAAGCATACTGTTTCTCACCACCATTCTTGCTCAATATGCTGTTCTCTGGTTTGCATTACTTGAATAAGAAGTGCATTTACGGGGCTGGAGCGGTGGCTCGGCGGTTATGGCGTTTGCCCGGCATGCACGAGTGCATGGGTTCAAACCCCAGCACCCACGTACACAGCTAAATGTCAGAGCAATGAAAGCCATGTGAAAACTCAATAAAAAATTGATTCTCTCTGTCTGTCTGTCTGTTTCTCTCTCTCTCACTGTCGTCTCTTAAAAAAAAATAAAAGAAGTAGGTTTATAGATCAAATAAAAAGTTAAAAACAAAAACAACCACCAACCTGCTCTGTATTCCTGATGGCCAGGGATGCTTGTTCCCGACTGGGCTGCAGCGATGGGATCACAGAGGAATGTCGTGGACAGTCTAAACACAGTGCACCAGCTTCCCTGACTAGGAAGCATCCCACTTCACAGTCTAGCAAACTCTCCTTTAATAATGGAAGTGCTAGACTCCTCGGCTGGATTTTAAGCATTTAAAAAAATATAATGGTTTGCATATTGTGCAGTGATTTGTAAAATGTGAATGCCTACAAAAGCCGTGGTTACCCAGCATAACATTATCTTATTTTTAGTTACACAACCAGTAAAACAGCTGGAGGTCTAAAATCATGGCCTAGCACTAAATGCATTACTACATTTTACCCATGCAGTAAGGGCCTTGTCCTTTTAGCTAGGCAATAGGAGAGAGTGGAGTGATTACTGGCAAATTAACACTTCCAATTTTAATAGAGAAGCAGGGCTTCCATAAAAGCATTGGAATTAGAATCTGCTCCAGTTAGATATAATGCAGCTTCTAATGTGCACTGAAACCACACTAATATACTAGTGCATTTTATAATCAAATGAACCCTTATTCATTAGTCAAGAGATAATATCTACCCAACTTGACTGCAGAAGTTACCAGCAAAATATTGGACTTTATAGCTTTAAACATAGTTAATAGAGTCTTCGTGGCAATAATAGCAAGATGTAATTGCCACTTAGAGAGCTGTGCGTGTTTTTGTTGTCCTTGTAAAGGTGTGACGCAATCCGTAGGGTCGCATCTCCTTTATGTTTAAAACCAACCTTTTCAGTCATTTTTATATAGCAGACTCAGAAAATATTGGGTCCTCTTGTAAGAAATTGCTGACGTTGACCTATTTGACTATAGAAATGGCAGTTTCATAGGGTCTGGTTCAAGAAGTTTACCCAATCAACGAGCACACACACACACGCACACACACACACACAAATGCATATGCACATACACACAGGCACACATCTGTGGTAGGTACATTTATTTGTCACAAAAAATTGTGAATTATGAAAGTAGGTATTCCTGATTTTTTTTTTCCAATCCGGGTAATTGTTTCTAGGAGTTGCTTGCAGGAGGGGGTGAGCTAGAGTTTGGATCTCAAATGTGCCCCTAAGGCCTGTGTGTTAAAGCCCAGCTTGGTCACCTGCATGTGGTGGAAACTTTCTGGGGTGGGGCCTACTGGGAGGTCTTAGATCATTGAAGTTCTGCTCTTGAAGGGGACCCTTCAAGACATAAGGTGAGCAGCTTTGCTTTGTCATATAGTACCCACCTTGAGTGCTGCTTTACCACCGACCCAAAAGTAACGGGACCAACTGACCATGAGCAAACCCCTCCAAAATGGAGAGCCCAAACAAACCTTTCTTCTTCATCACTTGATCATCCCAGGTATTTGTTAGAGTGATGGAAAGCTGACTCGCACAGATCAGCTAAACCTTCCTTCCCCACACACTCCGTCTGTTGCCTCCCAATTCAGGCTATCTAATGCAATAAATAGAGACTGTCCCAACTTACAGTGGATCGACTTAGTGATCTTCACTGATAATGGATTTATTTTTAATTTTTGACTCCATGATGCTCCAAGTAATAAGCATTCCAAAGAAACCATGCTACCTTGAATTTTGAACTTGGATCATATCCCAGCCTAGCAGTACAAGGTCTGATGCTTTCTCCCAATGCTGGTCAGCAACAGTGAGCTGCATTTCCCAGTCAGTCCCTGCGTCGCCAGGGGATGCAAGTGACATTCCACAGTGCTCCATGCGGCTAAGCTGGGGTACTAGGGAGGTCAGGTGGAGTGGATGCAGTTTTGAATTACGATATTTTCAATTACAATATTTCCAATGGGCTTATTGGGATGTAGCCCCAATGTAAGTTGAACATCTGTATAGCCCACACGTGTTTTTATCTGTTGTATTAAAATGGGCCTAAAAGCACCTACGTGGCATTTACTGATGCAAATTAAAGCATGTAAAAACGACCACTTGACAAGTTCCCTGGACTCTTCTCCATCCCTCTTTCAGCCAGACTTTGCCACTGTAGGACATTATGAAATATTGGCGCCTCTACTTCCCTTCAGCCACCTGCTTATACACCACCCCTTGACCCTGGGCATTACCCAGGGGGCAAAGTCACCTCTGACATTTTAGATTCAGCCATCTCTTCAGTCACAAGTTTTCACCTTGGCAACATTTAGTGTCTCTTCCTCTCAACTTACCATTTGCCCCGTTCTTTTGCTACTTTAAATAACATTTTAAAATTGTACTTCCTAATTATTGGGGCTGGGATACCAACAGAGGTCATGACGTTTGTAGTCATTTTGTATTCAGCACCTTTGCTGAGCAACCAATCATTTATGAACATGCCAATCATTTATTGTAGAGTCTATGGAATTTGTTATGAAGGAAAGCTGGTATTTTTCTAATCCATATTCCTTTTGACTCTTTTCTGGCTGCCCTGGTGAGATCCTCCAGGAGGTGGTGAACCAAAGAGATCCTTTGTGTCATTTTTTTTTTCTTATTTTAAAGCTATTGCTCTTCAATGTTTCACTCTTAAGTGTGATATTTGCATTAGTTCATTTAAATTGTCTTTATTAAGGATGCTCCTATCAATTTTCAGTTGTTGATATTTAAGAGAGAGAGAGGGGGGAAGAGAGAGAGAGAGAGAGAGAATCAGTTTTATTTATTTTTTTATCTGATCTTTGTTTTACTGATAGTTGTGTATGTGGTGCTGGGATTTGAACCCAGGCCCTTGTGCTAGTGAGGAAAGCATTCTAATTGCTGAGCCACCACTGTAGCCCCTTGAATGCTCTTTGTTGAGATAATCAAATGGCTTTCTCATTTAATCAAAGTGGTAGATTAAGCTAATCAATTTTCTAACAAAAAATCAAAGCCAGCCCCAATTTGATCAAGACATATTGTCTTTTGAACACATTTGCTCCACTAATGACTTATGTAGGTATTTTTTCCTTAATTTTGTGCAATAAATTTCTTTCTTTTGGAAGATAGAGAGAGGGAGAGTGAAAGAAAGGAAGAGAGAACCAATTATATTTAATTTTTCGTCTGATTTTTGTTTCTCTGACACTTAGTTGGGTATGTGGTGCTGAGATTTGAACCCAGGTCCTTGTGCATGCCAGGCAAGCACTGCAACCACTGAGCCAACGCTCCAGCCTCTCATTTAGGTTTTATATTGAAGTTCATGCATGCAATTTGTCTGTAATTTCCTTGATTTATATGGTTCCTCCTTGGTATTGCTATCAAGCATCATCAAAGGAATCAGAAAGTTTCCACTTTTTCTCTTTCCTGGAATACTGAAAAAATTGGAATGATGATTTCTTTAAAAGTTTGCTAATCTTGCCCTAAATCAGTCAGGACCTATTGTCCTGATGAGGAAATCTTGACTATACTAATGACCAGAGAACTGATTTGGCCTCTGGTTCTTTCTGAGTTAGTTTTGGTGAGTTAAATTTCTTTCTGTGAGTTTCTCCATTTTGTGTAGTTTAGGGAAATTTCCTGGTTTCTTGTCGCTATCATCTTGCTTTCTTTTTAGATCTTGTAGCATTTCTAGTTATGACTGTCTGTTTACCCCTGATCGTGTTTGGTTATCATCTCCTCTTGTCTCTTGATTAATCTCATGAGTTAGATTCAACTTTTGGCTTTATTGATCTCTGTTGCACATTGCTTTTTTTGTATTATTGATTTCTGTTCTATTCTTTATTTTTTGCTTCCTTCTGTTTCTTGAATTTGATCCTACTTTTAAAAAAATCTAACTTCTGAAGTTTGCTGTACTGTTCATCTTCAGCCTTTTTTTTCCCAACATAAGCATTTAAAGCTAAAAAAATTTTTTTCTGTAAGTAACATTTTAGTACCACACCATGTTTCAATAGTCTATTTTCATTGTCTTTCCATTTCTCATTTCCATCATCATTATTATTATGTTTTTAAAATTTTCTCACAGGCTATTTGGAAGCATAGCTTAAATTCCCAAGTGAATGTTTTATTTTGATTTTTTTTTTTGTACCGGGCATTGAACCCAGGGTGCTTAACCACTGAGCCACATCCCCAGCCCTCTTTTTGATTATTACTTTTTTTTTTTTAATTTAAGAGAGAAGAACAGTGAGAGAGAGAGGGAGAGACAGAGAGAATCAACTTTTATTGAGTTTTTCACATGGCTTTCATTGCTCTGACACTTAATGGTGTACGTGGGTGCTGGGGTTTGAACCTGTGTATTTGCGCATGCCGGGCAAGCTCCATAACCACTGAGCAACTGCTCCAGCCCCATTACTTTTTATTTTGAGACAGGTTCTCACTAAGTTTCCCACGGCCTCACTAAGTTGCTGAGGCTGGCTTTAAACTTGTAATCTTCCTGCCTCAGCCTCCCCAGCTGCTGGGATTGTAGGCATGCCCCACTATGCTTAGCTGATTGGTTTTATTTTTGTTATTGATTTTTCTTTTCTTTTTTTTTGTTCCCGAAAGAACTTGTTCTTATGATATGAATTCTTTGAAATGTGTTGAGACGGGCTTTATGATATAGTATAATGTGGTCAATTTTGAAAATATGCTGAGCTGCTTTGAATATATATTCTTTAATGTTGGTTAATACTAAATCTAAACTTGTTAATTAATTTGCTAAAATGTCATATTTTTATTTCTTGTTGGTTTTGCTTGCTTGATTTAATGATTACTGATAGGTTGCCTTAAAATATTCTACAAAGATGGTTGATTTATAAATTTGTTCTTACAATGTTGTTAGTTTTTCTCCTTTATGTTAACTATATATTTAGATTTCACCATGAAGTCTGTAAAGTTTAGAAATGCTATACTTTCCTGGTTTTTTTTTAGTGGTGCTGGGAATTGGGAATTGAACCCAGGGTCTTATGAATGCTAGGCAGGAGCTGTATCACTGAGCTATAACGCCAGCCCTAGAATTGCTGCATCTGTGTGTCTGTGTTGAAGTTTATGTTCATATGGAGTGGCACTGACCCTGTTATTTTAGGAATAGTTTTTCCTTAAGGCATTGCTGTTGTTTGATGATACTATAGCTACTTCCCTACCTTTTTTTTGGCTAGTATACTTTCACCTGTCTGTGTCCTTATGTTTTAAATACGTCTCTTATGAAACAAGCAATGTTTGTGTTTGTATTTTTCTCCAGGATATCAAACTTTTGATGTTTCAGATTTATTTCTCTTTGCTATACCTTTGCAAGCCTTTCTATTTCCTTCTTTTGGATTGTTTTTTCTTGACTGTTTCCCCGTGTGCTGAGGGCAGTTATTGGCATCTCTTGTTTCTATACATTCTACTTAGTGCTTTCCCAAAACTTTTTTGGTTATTTTTGTAGTCTTCTTTCTCCTTACTCAAAATCTCAATCTCCCTTTTTATTTATTTAAACATATAATAAAACATTTTTCAACCAGGAAACATCTCCTTCAAAATGCTTTCAAGACACATTGATGCCCGAGGTCGGGAGGTTGGGCTCTGCTCTCTGTTCTTTGGGCTGAATTTTCCTCTTTGTGTTGTTTTCTCTTGTACTTAACAATGTTTGAATGTGAGGTTATATGCTATGGAATTTTATCTATAAAAGTTCAATTTAAAAAATTTAATTGTTGCATAATAATTATGCATCAACAGTGGGTTTCATTGTGACGTATTTGCACACGTGTATAACACAACTTGATCAGTTTAATTCCCCATTCCCTCCCCTCTTCTTTCCCCCCATCCCCTTCTTCTACCCTATGGGTCTCTTTGGTTATCATGAGATCTGT
>PVKS010028374.1:0-26503 GCA_004027875.1 Aplodontia rufa | reverse complement strand
CCCAACACCACATACACAATGAAGTATGTCAGAGCAACAAAAGCCAAATGAAAAACTAAAATAAAATTGATTCTCTTTCTCTCGCTGTCCTTCTTGCTCATAAAAAGAGAGAGAGGGAGGGCGGGAGAGTCTGTGTATGGGGTGTGTGTGTGAGAGAGAGAAAGAAAAAGAGAGACAGAGAAAATCAATTCTATTCATTCCTTCATCTGGTGACATTTGGTTGTGTACAAGGTGCTGGGGTTTGAACCCAGGTCCCTGTGTGTGCCTGACAAGCACTCTGACCATTGAGCCACCACTCCAGCCCCCTTTTCTCTTTTTTATTTTGAGACAGGGTCTCACTAAATTGGTTAAGGCCTCACTATGTTGCTGAAGTTGACTTTGAATTTGCAATCCTCCTGCTTCAGCCTCCGGAGTTGCTGGGATCACAGGCCTGTGCTATCACAACCAACTACCTTATAAATGAAATACTGTAAAAGATTAACAAAAACTAATGATAACAGTAGAACAGTTATAATAATTTATTGGAATTAAAATTATGTGAATTTGGTCCTGCTCACTCTCAAAAATCTTATTGTGCTCTATTCACACATCTTGTGATGATGTGAGGTGATACAATGTCTGTGTGATGACATGAAGTGAAATGAATGATGTGGGTAGGCATTGTGAGGTCACGTTAAAGCTACTATGTAAGTGTTACTTGGACCCAAGCACTGCTATATGGTGACAGTTGATCTGATAATGGAGACAGCTACTAAGTGGTCAACAGCGGATGATTCACATCCAGGGCAGGATAGAGTGAGATGGCATGAGATTTCATGCTACTCAGAATGATAAGCAATTTAAACCTCGTGATTGTTTATTTTTAGAATCTTCCATTTAATAGTTTTGAACTGCAGTTGACCAAGGGTAACTGAAACCACAGAAAGTGAAACTATGGACGAGGGGCTAATGTATAGGATCAGAAAACTCATAGAAAAACAGAAAATGAAAGGCTAAACCTCCCTCATCTATCCAATGTTTCTATTTTAAAAATCTATATAAATGTTTTAATCCAAAAGAGACATACTGGGCTGGAGCGGTGGCTCAGCGGTTTCGGCGCTTGCCTGGCAAGCACGAGGACCCGGGTTCAAACCCCAGCACCACGAACACAACTGAGTGTTGGAGCAACTAAGGCCATGTGAAAAACTGAATAAAGTTGTTTCTCTCTTTCTCTGTCTCTCTCGCTGTCCCTCTCTCTTTAAAAACAAAACAAAACAAAAGAGACATACTATAAATGTGGTCTTGCACCTTGCTTTCATAACACAGTAATATATTTTTGAAATCATTCTATATTGGGCATCCTTATTAACAGCTGTTAGAATTACACTGAATGGATGTACCATTATGTATGTCACTTGTCCCTTATTAATATTTTGTATAAGCCCAGGGGTATTCTACCACTTAGCTACATTCCCAGTCCTTTTTATTTTATTTATTTATTTACTTTTTTAGAAAGAGCCTCATAAGGAGATGGAGTGAAAGCTCAGTGGTTACTCCTGAGTTACTGGATTACAGGAATGTGCCCAGCTTATGCCCATATCTTAGCACACTTTTGAGAACTCTCTATATCCCTTGCCGAGAGACTGGATTTAAGTCTTGTTCTCTTTGGCCAGCCCAAGTCAAAGGGTGGGGAGAAGGGGCTTTGTCTCTCAAACAGCGACCTCCTCTGGGCTGGTACAGGAAAGTGCCCATTATGAAATAATGGTATGGGCTGGAGCGGTGGCTCAGCGGTTTCTGCGCTTGCCTGGCAAGCACGAGGACCTGGGTTCAAACCCAAGCACCGTGTACACAACTAAGTGTTGGAGCAACTAAGGCCATGTGAAAAACTAAATAAAGTTGTTTCTCTTTCTCTGTCTCTCTCACTCTCCCTCTCTCTTGAAAAAATTAAAAAAAAAAAAGAAATAATGGCATTCATAGTACCCGTGTTAATAGAACCTCTTTGGTGGCAGAATTCTACAAGATTCTTTTCCTTTATATTTTTTCTATGTTGAAAATTTTTTCTAGAATAATTTACTTTTGAACTATGGATTCTCAGAATCATGGACCTCATTTCCCAAATTTTCACTTCTTTTTACTGTAATTGGAAAGTATTTTTTAGAAATGATTATCAGTAGGGCTGGTGCAGGTATGGCTCAGCAGTTACTCAGCCTTTATGGTGCTTGCCTGGCATGGGCAAGGACGCAGGTTCGAATTTCAGCACCACGTATATGACATAGTGTCAGAGCAATGAAGGCCACTTGAAAAACTAAATAAAATTGAGTCTCTTTCTCAAAAAAAAAAGTAAAAGAAATGCTGATAACCTCACAAATCATATATATTTATCATATTTAGAGTTTCTAACACATCTTTGCTGAGATAATTTAGCTCTAGCAGCATCATATGATGAAACTAGGGCAGAAACAAGATATATCTTCTTCTTCTTCTCCTTCTCTTTCTCCTTCTCCTTCTTCTTTTCTTCTTTTGTACCAGAAATTCAACTAAGGGGCACTTAACTACTGAGCTACATCACATCTCAGCAATTTTATTTTTTATTTTGAGAAAAGATTGCGATAAGTTGCTGTAGATCTCCCTTGCTGTATCGCTGAGGCTGACTTTGACCATACTATTCTCCTGCAACAACCTCCCAAGCCGCTGGGAGGCCTGCGCCACTTGCCCAGCCTGGACCTCTGTCTCTTGAGCTATAAGAAATATAATTTGCCGGGTGTGGACAACCTGTCTCAAAATAAAAAAGGGCTGCAGTGGTGGCTCAGCACCACATACACTACTAAGTATTGGAAAAATAAAAAACAGATGAAAAAATAAACACAATTGTTTCTCCCTAAAAAAAATAAAATGAAATGAAAAGGACTGGGGATGTGGCTCAGTGGTTAAACACCCTTGGGTTCAATCCCTGGTACACACACACACACACACACACACACACACATACACAGACACAGACAAAGGTCCAAAAGTGGTTCTAAGGTCAAAATAGCTAAAAAGTAACTGATTAATTTCTTTTCCCTTCCCTTCTCTGGCGCACTCTGTTGGTTCTCTCAACTGCACAGCAAATCTCTTTGGAATCCATTTCTTCTGTCATCTCCCTATTTGGCTCCTTTTAAAGCTGGTGTTCTTTTTCCTTGGCTTTAATAGTGGCGTCCATTCAGAGCTCCCTATTGCTAGCCTCCCATTGAGCCTCCTCTTCATGACACACCCTTGCATAAAATCCTTCAGGGCTCCTAACCACCTCCAGACCCATCCCTGACCTATTTTTCTAGACCCTGCTTGTCAGCTATCTTCCCACCACTCAGGTTCTTCTCCCACTCCTCCTCCCCTTGCAGTTCATGCTCTGGGCAGGGCTAAATTTGCCAGACTCAACCCTTAGGGTGTTAGCAAATGGTATTCTTTCTGCCCGGGATGTCCTTTTCATGTTCTTCAAATGTAATAATATTTAGGGACTCAATCAGAGATTTATCTCTTTCTGAAGTCATTCCCAATCCTTTGAGAGGGTGTACAGTTCTCTTTCTTCTATAAGGAGCCAAAACAACAAATGACTGCAGTTGTGTTACAGGCTGAACATTTGTATCCCCCTAAAATTCATATGTTGAGACCTAATCCCCAGTGTGATTGCATTAGAAAGCAGGGCCTTTGGGAAGTGACAACTGTCCATGTAAAAGAGAGCCCAGAGGGCTCCCATGTTCCTTTCAACATATAAGCACCCAGCAAGAAGATGGCCACCTATGGATCAAGAAGTGGGCCTTCACCAGTGTTTTAGTCAGCTTTTTTGCTGCTATGACTAAAAGACCCAACAAGAACAAATTTTTTCTTTTTAAGAAAGAGGGGAGAGAGAGAGAGAGAGAGAGAAAGAAGCAATCTTTATTTAGTTTTTTTTCATGTGACTTTCATTCTCACTTTGTTGTGTACATGGTGCTGGGGTTTGAACTCACGTCCTTGCATTTGGCAGGCAAGTACTCTTAACTGCTGAGCCATTGCTCCAACCCCAACAAGAACAATTTTAGGAGGATAAGTTTATTTGAGGGCTCATTATCTCAGAGGTCTTAGTCCATAGAAGGCCAGCTCCATCCCTTGGGGCTTGAGGTGAGGCTAAATATCATGGTGGAAGAGTGTGACAGAGGAAAGTGGCTCACATGATGATCAGGAAGCAGAGAGAGATTCTACTCACCAAATACAAAATATATACCCTAACAGCATGCCCTCAGTGACTCACCTCCTCCAGATGTACCCTACCAACCCACAGTTACCACCCACCTAATTCCTATCAGGGTTAAGACTTTCATAACCCAATCATTTCACTTTTTAAACTTTTTGCATTGTCTCACATATTGAGCTTTTGGGGGACACCTTTCATCCAAACCATAACAACCAACCATGAAATTGACTGTGCCTTGATCTTGGACTTCCCAGCCTTCAGAACTGTGAGAAATAAATTTCTGTGTTTTATAAGCTAGACAGTCTATGGTACTTAGTTACGGCACACAGAATAAGATAAATGGCTGGGTAGATAACAATATAAATTGATAAGAGTTCAAATCTACTTATCAAGGCTGGAGTGGTGTCTCAGCAGTTAACGGCACTTGCCTGGCATGCGCAAGGATGCAAGTTCAAACCCTAGAACCACATACACAATGAAGTGTCAGAGCAACAAAAGCCACATGAAAAACTAAAAAAAAAAAAAAAAAGATTCTCTTTTTTAAAAAATCTACTTATCATTTGACAGGGACCACATACAGGTCCATGAAAGAGAGCATGAACAGTGTTGGTCACTGCCCTATCTAGTGCTCTGACATGGTTTTACTTATTGGACTATAACACCTTGTGGTTGGACAGCATAGACACTCACCTTGTATTTCCTTCAGTACCTGGTATACAAGCCATTCCTTCAATGTATGTTGAGCTAAATTAATGTTGTATGTAATTGATGTGATTATAACTTCATTCAACAAAACATTATGAGTGCCTGCCGGTCTAGGGATTATGGGATACAGAGAAATGGGCTTTGTACTCCAGGTACTTATGGTCAAGCATAATCATCTACTTTTTGCTACTGAAGCGTTCTGCATTGCTAAATAAGACTAACTGCAAAAATTTTACTGAGTACTAATAATTAATTCATGAGATAAAGCAGGAAACAAAAAATTGAACTTAGTTCCTGTCTGGTGACCTAACAATATTTAGCAGAGAAGATGAAAACGTGGGGAGAAAATAACGGAAAAGTTGGTTTAGGCAAGAAACTTCAGAAAACATTTCAGAAAGGTAACCCTTCAGCAGGACATCATTAAACAGAATGGGATGTGTGTTGGCTTTTTATCACTGTGACAAAACACGTGAGATCAATCATATTAAAGAGATGAACAGTGAATTTGGCTCATCATGGTTTCAGTCCATGGTTGGTTGACTATTGTTTTCAGGCATGTGGCAAAGCACAGGATCATAGTCGAAGTGTGTGGTCAGAGCAAAGCTGCTTAGCTTATGGTGGCCAGGATACAAAGAGAGAGAAAGTAAAGGCCAGTGCTCCAATATCCCGTTCAAGGATAATTAGGCTCCACCTTTAAAAGGTTCTATCACCTCCCAATAGTTCCATGACCAAACCTTTAACATATTTGTCTGTGGGGGACATTTAAGATCCAAACCATAGCAGGATGCAACTGAAATTTACACAGCAAAGTTGGTTGGTTAAAAATACTCTTCTTGGTGACTCAGGACTTGAGGAGGGGTTGAAGGCAGGATGGTGGCGGCTGCGGCCTAGAGGAAGAGGCGCTGCGACGGAAAGAGAGGCTGAAGGCCCTACGGGAGAAAACAGGGCGCAAGGACAAGGAAGATGGGGAGCCAAAGACCAAGCAGCTCAGGGAAGAGGAGGAGGAAGGCGAGAAGCACAGGGAGCTCAGGCTGCAGAACTATGTCCCAGAGGATGAGGACCTGAAGAGGAGGAGGTTGTCCCAGGCCAAACCAGTGGCAGTGGAAGAGAAGGTGAAGGAGCAGCTGGAGGCTGCCAAGCCAGAGCCAGTCATTGAGGAAGTGGACCTGGCTAACCTGGCACCTCGGAAGCCTGACTGGGATCTGAAGAGAGATGTGGCCAAGAAGCTGGAGAAGCTAGAAAAGCGCACCCAGAGGGCTATTGCTGAGCTGATCCGTGAGAGGCTGAAAGGCCAGGAGGACAGCCTGGCTTCTGTAGTGGATGCCACCACTGAACAAGAGGCCTGTGACTCCAACTGAGATGTGTCCAGCCCCATCCACCTACTGTGCTGTAGGTGGATGCTCTTGGGCAGGGGTGGCTCCTTGTCTCCTGAGGGTCCCTACCACTGGCGTAGGACAGAGCCAGCAACAGCTCTGGGACATGCCTGTGTCTGTACATATGTATGTATTCCAAACCTCTAAAAAATCTCCATAAATAGAGACAAGTGAACCCCTGTGTATGGCAGGAAAAAAAATACTCTTCTTGGGGCTGGAGGGGTGACTTGGCAGTTATGGCACTTGCCTGGCATGAGCAAGTACACGGGGTTCAAACCCCAGCACCCACGTACACAACTAAGTGTCAGAACAACCAAAGCCATGTGAAAAACTCAATAAAAATTGATTCTCTCTCTCATTGTCATTCTCTCATAAAAAAAAATACTCTTCTTAGGGCTGGAGTGGTGGCTCAGTGATTATGCGCTTGCCTGGTTTGCACAAGGACTCAGGTTTGAACCCCAGCACCATATATACAACTAAGTGTCAGAGCAACGAAAACCAAATAAAAAGCTAAAGTTGATTCTCACTGTCCTTCTGTCTAAAAAAGAAAAAAGAAAAAAAAAACACCTCTCCTTTTATTGAAGAACAAACTTGGAAAAGGTATTTTACGTTTTGTTTTATTGGGGTACTGGGCGTTGAATTCAGTGGGCACTCTACCAGTATGCTTATATCCCCAGCCTTTATTTTTTGAGACAGGGTCTTGCCATCCTCCTGCCTCAGGCTCCACAGTTGCTGGAATTACAGGTGTGTACCACCATGCCTGACTTTGAGAAGATATTTGAACGTTTTCATAAAATATGCCTTTTGGCAATTCTCTATGCCTCCTTACATATGAAAGAGAGAGATGGAAAAGTAGGGCTGTTTATGTAAGTCAGATTCTATTGTGACACATTATAATATCTGTTGGAAAAGTCTTCAGGGAGGGAAGGATTATAAAAGAGATGATATGTTTACTATCTTGATTGTGGTGATAGTTTTATAAGTATATGCATAAATCAAAACTCAAATTATAAACATTAGTATTTGCAGTTTTTATATACGAATTTTATTGTAATAAAGCTGTGAGGAAAAATGTTTGCTAGACTCTTTGCTGTTCAAAGTGTGGTCTGTAGGTAGCAGCATCAACATCACCAGAAAACTTATTAGAAATGTGGTTTCTCTTGTGGGGGTGTAGCTCAGTAATAAGAAAGTTTGTCTAGCATGTACAAGGCCCTAGATTCCAACCCCAGCACTGAGAAAGAAAGAAACCAATTACTGGGCCTCCCTACATACCTGCTGAGTCAGAATCTGCAGTCAAATAAGACTTTCAGGTGAGTCCTATGCACATAAAGTTTCACTTCTTATAGTGAGTGTCTGGAACTCATCTCTCATAACAAGTTGTTAAAAGGGAAGTTGTATTGTCTAGTCCTTTTTTGGTCACTCTTAAGAGCAACCTATAGGATGGCCCTTGGTGGTTCTATTCGGAAGAGGTGTAGAAGTTAGGTATGAAAAATGTTTGGATTTTTCAGAAATATTTAATATGTGAAGTTCCAAAATAGTAAAAAAAAAAAAAAAGGATAATTAATTTTCTGTCATATTTTACCTCTCCTCTAGGTATATTCTATAAGTTTGTTTTTTTTTTTTAGAGAAGCAAATCTTTATTTCCTTGTTTTAGATATAAAGCTGACTGAGTTTGGTTGCTTTCTGGTGAATAGTTAAAGAGACCAAATCCAATATCCTCATCTGACTCCTGACTCCTCCGACTCTTCGTTGGCTTCAACCTTGGCTGGGGCTGCTGCAGGAGCAGGAACAGCAGTAGTGGTAGCAGTCACTGGGGCAGCAGTCACAAATGCAGATGGATCAGCCAAGAAGGCCTTGACCTTCTCAGCAAGTGGGAAAGTGTACTCAGTCTCCACAGACAAAGTCAGGATCTGCTTATATCCATTGATGATAGAATGGGGCACTGATGCAACAGTTGGATAACCAATCTGCAGATGAATACTAGCAACATTGTGGATGCACTCCAGGAAATGAGAATGCAGAGTCTTCTCTGTGATGTCAAGCACTTCAGGGTTGTAGGTGCTACCAATGTGAAGCACCTGTTGGATGATCAGCCCGAAGGAGAAGGGGGAGATGTTGGGCATGTTCAGCAGGGTGGCTTCACTGGCTCCCACTTTGTCTCCAGTCTTTATTAGCTGCACATCAATCAGAATTTCAATGGTGCGGGGCTGGAGGGGTGGCTCAATGGTTACGGCGCTTGCCTAGCATGCATGAGGCCCCAAGTTCGAACTCCAGCACCACGTACACAACTGACTGTTGTAGCAACAAAGGCCACATGAAAAACTAAATAAAGTTGTTTCTCTCTCTCTCTCTCTCTCTCTCACTATCCTTCTTTCTTTAAAAAAAAAAAAAAGAATTTCAATGGTGCCCCTGGAGATTTTACCTAAAGCCTGGAAGAAGGAAGACTTCTCAGGCCTCAGACCAGTGTTCTGGGCTGGTACAGTGATTTCATGTGGTACAATGGCACCAGCAGGGGCAGCAGTTGGAACCTTATTGGCCAGCAGCATGTCCCTGATCTCAGTGAGGTCCTCCTGGTGAACACAAAGCCCACATTCCCCCAGATATGAGGCAACAATTCCTCCAGAGCTGGGTTGTTTTCCAGATGCCCTCCAATGGCCTTGTGCATCATGGTGTTCTTGCCTATCAGCACCACAGCCTTCCTCAGAGGGACATGTGGATCTGCTGCATCTGCTGCATCTGCTTGGAGCCCACATTGTCTGCTCCCGCAGTGAAGCATTTTGGATAGTCATCCAAAAGTTGGATGATCTTAAGGAATCAGTTGGACTTCCAGGTTGCCCTGTCTTCCCTGGGAAATCCCTGGGTATCAGGGATTGCCATGCAGGGTTTAAACACGATGTCACTTTCAAGAGGATGCCTGGCGAGGAAAGCTATTGTATAAGTTTTAATTTTTTTTTTAAGAGAGATGGACAGGGCTGGAGCAGTGGCTCAACAGTAACAGTGCTTTCCTGGCATTCATGGGGACACGGGTTCGAAGCCCAGTTCAAACCCCATATACAACTAAGTGTTGGAGTAAGGAAAGCCATGTGAAAGACTAAATAAAATTGATTCTCTTTCTCTATCTCTCTCACTGTCCCTCTCTTTACAAAGAGAGAGAGAGAGAGAGAGAGAGAGAGAGAAAGAATCATTTTCCTTTATTTTTCCATTTGGCCTTTGTTTCTCTGGTACTTAGTTGTGTATATGGTGCTGGGGTTTGAACTAGGGTCCTTGTGCATGCAAAATAAGTGCTAAGCCACCACTTCAGCCCCTCATATTTGTTTTTTGTTTTGTTTTTGTTGTTGTTGTTTTCTTTTTTAGAAAGAAGAGACAGAGAGAGAAAGAGAGAAGCAATTTTTATTCAGTTTTTCATGTGACCTTCATTCCCTGGACACTTAGTTGTGTACGTGGTGCTAGGATTCGAACTTGCATACTTGCGCATGGCAGGCAAGCGCCGTAACCACTGAGCCAACACTCCAGCCCCATATTTATTTTTTAAAATAACATTTTTTTCCTGATTACAAAAGAAATGCTAATTAAAAAACAACAACAAAAGAAATGCTAGCAGAGTCATATTTGCCCATTTTATTATCACTTGCAACAGTAATTGAATATTACAGGTAGGTCACTGAGTTAGGTACAACAAGGAATAAATTGTGACTTTTTTTAGGTCAAGTCTTGTAATGTGCATATTTTTAAATTATTTTAAGCTAGATCAAAATATCCAAGCTAAGTGGAAAGAACCCAGGCACTGGAGTTAGCAGAATTATTCTTGAGTCTGATAAGTGGGTTTATCATGTGATTACTGAAGCTTAAGCTTTCAGGGTCCCTCTGCATAGATCCCTTCCAACCCTGCCCCCCATCAGAAGCCCTAAAAGTACATACACATGGTACAAAGTTTCTGTAAAATCTTGGAGAGTAAGATATTTAAGACCACTGCCTATTTCTGACTTCTCTTTATCACACCTTTTCTCTGAGTTAGCAAGTATTGGAATGGCAAATACCTTTTTGGGATCTGGCTAAGTGATTGAATAAGGGATATATAACTTGGGTTTAGTAACATGCATTTAAGTGGTTTGTACAAATTGTTAAATAATTGCTCACTGCGGGTGTAGAAATGGCCTTCTGGAATATATCTACTGCCCATTTTGCCAAATTCAGCTAGTGCCATGTCACAAAAGTGCAGGGCCAGAGGACAGAAGCTCTGTAATGCCTGGCACGGGAAGTAATAGGGTAGCGGAGAAGAAACAAAGAAAGGGAAAATCTAGTCCATAGAAAAGTCTTTCAGTCATAAGAATTGAAAAATTATAAGTAGAGGGATTGATTCTCTCAATGCCTCATCAAAATGGAAGTTGTCACTGCTCAGTAATCTACTAAGTCATATCATATATACAATTATAATCCCACCATACTTCTTTTTGGTTTTATGTAACTCATGTAAAAGGGAATACACTAGAATTCTTGTTCTATCAGTATGTGAAGTTACGAATTTTATTCATTCTAATGGGTCAGATTCTATCTGAACATAGCAGACAAATAATATCCTGACAAAAACTTTCTGGGACTCCAGTAAAAACCACATAAAACTGCCACTGAAGCTGCCAAATGACCGTAAAATCTTAGTTTATATATGAGAGACATTTAATAAAGGTTCCAAAAATTTGACAATAATTCTAAAAAAGTTCATTACAATATGAATTGTGAAGCTCAAACTTACAATAAATAAAACAAATTTAATCAACCATGCCAAAGTCTGATCTTTCTGATTTTATAGAAAATACTACAAAATTACCATAGGAAAAGATGATCAAAAGTATGTATTTAAAAAAGTTAAGAAAAATGATCATAAATAGTGCCCCAAAAGTCTAGAAACATAGGTGAATGTACATAGTGCATCAAGGGCATCTTTAATCTTTAAAAAGAAATGATTATTTCTGGGCTCTTGGATACCTTGTATCAGGCAATCAGCAAAAAATACTATAGTTATGTGTGTGATTTTTGGGATCTTTTAAATCTAAAAATGTCATTTGTGAGTTCTTATTCTAAATATATATTCACTTTCCTACCCTTCTGTTCTAATTTTTTTGTACTCGTTTTTTTTCCCCCAGTAAGGGTCCCATGAATTACGTGAGCTTCAGTTCCTGCAAAAAACCAGGAGCTGCATGCATCTGTCTACAAACACCTCAGAGAAGCCACTGAATTTTTCAGTTTCCTCTTAAAAAATAAAATTAGCATTTGCCTTGCATTTCCTCAGAGTTGCTGTGAACATCAAACAAAACTGGTGGGCAAAAAGGGCTCTGGCAACTACATATCCCCCTATAATAGGTGAAGGGTCTCTGCCCTGGCGGGTGTGGCGCCTACCTACAGTTACCCTGCACTGACCCTGAGGCGGGGCTTGTTGGACTCCGCCCCTGCGGGACTCTGATAGTCGCTGAACCCAACGGGGTGGCGGAGGCCGGGGTGCTGGAGCGTTGCAGCCGCCTACCAGTAAGAACTGACGTCCGAGAGTGCTGCGAGATGACCAGGAGGAGCAGTAGGGACCAGCCGGAACTGGGACCGTGGCGGGTGGTCGCGGAGGGGGCGTGATCCACGGTTCCGGAGGGGGCGGGGTACCGGCCTCTGCCCCTCTTGAGGAGCCCGGGAGCCTCCTTAGCAGCGGAAGTTCCGGTGTCGGCAAGCGGAGGTGAGAGGTCAGCAGGAAGTCGATACGTGGCCGCCGCCTGTCCCCGCCGTGGAGGCGCAGTAGCCGGAGATGGCGGCCGTGCTGAACGCTGAGCGACTCGAGGTGTCGGTCGACGGCCTCACTCTAAGCCCGGACCCGGAGGAGCGGCCTGGAGCGGAGGGCGCCCCGCTGCTGCCACCGCCTCTGCCGCCGCCCTCACCTCCTGGGTCCGGCCGGGGTCCGGGCGCCGCAGGGGAGCAGCAGGAGCCCGTGGAGACGGCGGCTGGGGGTGCGGCGGAGGAGGCGCGGCGGCTGGAGCAACGCTGGGGCTTCGGCCTGGAGGAGCTGTACGGCCTGGCGCTGCGCTTCTTCAAAGGTGAGCCGCGCCGCCCCCACCCGCTGCGCTTCTGCCGGGCCCCGAGAGCGCGGGCTGTGGTGGTCCCCAGGGTGACCGGACCAGTCCCATTCCTACCACCTTTGGTAGGCCCCGGTGACCCAAGCAGGGCTCCTTCCTTGGGGGGGTCCCCGAAGTTTGTCACTTCCAGCCTGGACTAGGTCACACCCCTGATGGGCCTGAAACCCTGCTTTACCAGTCCGAGTCCCACCTCCCCTAGGTTACCAGGGCATTTTACCTGATTTAGCTTCTCCGGTTTCTATGAGCCAGGATGGAAGAATGAGCCCTCCCAGAGGATCCTGTTCTGAGATTGCTTGTTTTATGTACCAGCGTTTTCCTTTCATTGTTTCCCACGGTTTGCCACATCGGACTCCACTGACTTTTACCCTTTTCCTATAGTGGAAGAATTTTTTTCCATTGGTCCCACACGCATACCATTTCCAGCAGCTCTAGGGAACTTGGTAGGACATGATCCCTTGGCGGTGTGGATGGGAGATTGGAGAAAATGAAGTATTAAGCTCATTTATGCCTTCCAGCCTGTCAAATTCAGAAGAGATGGCCACTGTGTTCTAGTAACTTCTAAATGGTTAAAATCTTTATTTGTAACCTAAGAGAATTCTTAGAGTAAGGCCTAAAAGTACCCTCTGTGCTTCTCGCATAATTAATTGTGAAGTGTCTTTTGTCTTGGAACAAGATCGTGGTGTGCAGCATTTTTTTAAAGTGGGGGATACACTTAGTCAAATGGTGGAGAGACCAGTCACATGGTTTTGTCAGTGGGAAAGACTGATGACTGCTTTATTCTTATTTAGGTCTTGGACGGAGTGTAGGGAAAGACATCGTTTAAAAGTGGTTGCTGGGTTCCATGTACATTCCAGAACAGCATATTTATGACAGTTTTTCCAGAGGGTACCTTTCAGAGTACATATTTTATCAACTACTCAACTAAAGTTGAGAAGTGCAGCTTAGTGATGCATGTTAAAGGTTTATGTTTTCTCTCAAAGTAATTTTAATTATGCAAACTAGTGAAGGTTTCTCTTTTTAAATTTTCCAGAACATTGAATTCTTCCACATTCATTGCATTTTTGTATAAAAAAGTTTATCTTTGAAATATTCTTTGTCATTGCACAATGAATTCAGCCCGGTGTACTAGCTAGCTTGGGGAAATGGTAATGGCTAATGGGTTTTGGATCCCTTGACCCCTTAGGTCACTGGCTCGAATTTAGAGTTCACTATGGTATTATATATTACCACTTATATACAAATGTAGTGGTTTCTGTATAATTCATGAAACTATGTTCTACCTTATAATTTCATTCTTGGAATTAATGTTTTCATTCTTGGAATTAATGTTTCCAATCAAGTATATTGTAGCAGAAACAGTAGAAAAGAAACAACTTTATTTTATTTTTAGAAAGAGTCAATTTATTTTCATCTAGTTTTTGATTTCCCAACACTTAATTGTGTATGTGATGCTGGGGTTCTAATCCAGGTCCTAGCACATGCCAGGCTCCATGGCTGAGCTACCTCTCCTGCCCAAAACAACCAACTTTTTTTTAATTCTTGCTTTTGCCACATGACTAACAACAACAAATGTGTAATTTCATCTTTTTAGCTTGTCTTATTTGCAACATCTACTTTGAAAGATTAAAATACTGTATAAAGTACAATATTTAGCATTGCTTTGAATGTCAGGAACCTCTGGATTCAAGTTCTATGTAAACTCATGGACAATTAACTTCCCCAGACCCAGTTTCATATATATAAAGGGACCTGGATTAGATGAAGTTTCATGTCTCAGATTTAAGCTTTAGTGATCTAACATCTACTTTGAAAGATTAAAATAATATATAAGGGGTCTCTATCATTGAGCAATATCTTCAGCCCTTTTTATTTTTTATTTTGAGACTATCTTCTGAAGTTGCTGAGAGCTTTCTTAAGTTGTTGAGGCTGGCCTCAAACTTGCTGCTCACCTGTCTCAGTCTCCCTAGTTTTTGAGATTACAGGATTATGCCACCACACCAGGCTCAGTTTTTATTTGTAAAGAGATAAGATGAGTTATCTGTCTGATTCCAAAGGTAGTTCTTCCCACCACAGGAGAATATTCAAAACAGTCTATCTAGTTGCCTTATTACATTTTGGAACTTCTTTGAAATATTTACATGAAAATATAAAAAGGCCAAAGGAAGATCCAAGTTGATTTTCTAAGATGATTATGTTCTATAAAGTCCAGAAGTCTATAAAAGTAAGTATGAGAGAATTCTTACATAACATTGCTTTTAGCTTTGAAAATTTGAATGCATTGAGGGAGAAATCTCCAAATGACTGAACTAAATGTGCCCATCAGAAATGAGTTCTGTCTCAGCCTCCCAACTCCCTGCAGGCAGGTACAGATGGGTGCCCAATTTTCTGAACAAACAAAATGTATAGGAAAAAAGAGCTGGAAAAGAGGTATAGATCTTGTTTGAAACCTTATTTAAATAGACTGTTTAACAAATTGTAGTTCAGTGGTAGAGCACACACTTAACTGAGCAAGGAAGGCCCTGAGGTCAGTCCCTAGCATCACTCCCACAGCCAAAATGAATCCTGTTACTGCTAAATCCCATTTCTACTAATATATTAGACCTTTTGGGAGGCTTGCATTTAGCTAATATTATTATCTTACTGGATTATTATTATTTTACTGTTATAAACTAAAAACAACATTTTTAAGTTTAATTTTTTTTTTAAGAGAGGGACAGTGAGAGAGAAAGAGAGAAACAATTTTTATTTAGTTTTCCATGCAGCTTTCATTGCTCCGGGACTTCATTGTGTACGTGGTGCTGGGGTTTGAACTCGTGTACTTGTGCGTGCTGGGGAAGCGTTGTAACTGCAGAGCCACCACTCCAGCCCCCAAGTTTAATTTTTGTAATTTAAATTTTATTTTTAATTTTTTATTATGGAGAATTTCAGTCATACACAAAAATAGGCAGAACAGTTCAGTGAATTCTCTTATACCTGTTACCTAGCCAGACCTGCCTATTTAGTTCCCAAGTCATCTAAATATTTAATTATCTCTAAAAGATTCTCTTTATTTTTGTGACACTTGGGACTGATCCCAGGGCTCCTCTGTATTTCATGCCTTTATTTTGAAACAAGGTTTTGCTAAGTTGCTGAGGCTGGCCTTGAGCTTGGGATCCTCCTGCCTCAGCCTCCCAAGTAACTGAGATTATAGGCATGGTATCACAAGACCCAACAAATACTCTTTCTCCTTTTTAAAAAACTGACTGCAGGAGCTGGAGCAGTGGCTCAGCGGTTATGGTGCTTGCCTGGCATGTGTGAGAATGTGGGTTCAAACCCTAGCACCATGTACACAGCAAAGTGTTGGAGCAACAAAAGCCACACGAAAGGCTAAATAAAATTTATTCCCTTTCTCTCTCTCACTGTCCCTCTCTCTCTTAAAAAAAAAAAAAAAGGTGTGACTACCGGGGCTAGAGCAGTGAGTGGCTCTGCTGTTGGAGCGCTTGTCTGGCATATGCAAGGACCCGGGTTCAAACCCCAGTACCACAACTAAATGTCGGAGAAACAAAGGCCAGATGAAAAATAAATAAAACTGATTCTGTCTCTCCCTCTCTCTCTCTCTGAAAATAAATAAATAAATAAATAAATAAATAAACAAACTGACTACAATTCCATTATCACACATAGAACAAATTTTAAATTTATAATTCTTGGGCTTGAGTGGTGGTTCAGCGATTACGGTGCTTGCCTGGTATGAGCAAGGACCTGGTTCAAACTCCAGCACCACATGCACAACTAAATGTCAGAGAAACAAAAAACAGATGAAAAAATGATTCTTTTTCTCATTCTCTCCCTCTTTAAAAAAAAATCATGATTCTTTAATATCAGCTGTCTAGTCAAGGGATCAAATTTCCAGTTTCATAACAATTTGCCAAACAGTTCATTTAAATAAAGGTTTCAGTTAAGAGCTACACATCCATCCCTTTTTCCCTTTATGTTTGGTTCATTGAGGAAATTGGATGCCTATGGTGCATGTCTAATCCCAGCAACTTGGGAGGCTGAGGCAGGAGGATCACAAATTTGAGGCTGTCCTCTGAAATTTAACAAGACCCTCAGCAACTTAGTGAGATCTTATCTCAAAATATAGGACTGGGGATATAGCTCAGTGGTAAAGCACTCCTGGGTTCAATCTCCAGTACCCCAAAACAATAGCAACAACAGGAAATTGGGCGGTTCAGTATATTTTGCTGATTGCATCCTTGTGGCTTAAAACATTTTTTTTCATCTATTTCCTAAAGTTGGATAGTTTAGATTTAGGTTCAGGTTTTCTGGCAAGACTACTTAGCATTGTGTACTTTCTTTCATGAGGCAGATATGTTAGGCTGTATCAATTTTTATGATGTTTGGGCTGTTGATAATGTCTGGATCTGTTAATTTGTTAAGGATTTTTTAAAGGAGAATCAGCTTTATTCAGTTTATTCATCTGGCCTTTTTTCTCCCATACTTAGTTGTGTATGTGGTGCTGGGGTTTGAACCAGGGTCCTGATGCATGCCAAGCAAGCACTGTAACCTCAGGGCCGCTGCTCCAGCCCCTTGTTAAGGATTTTTAATGGTGGTATTTTATTTATTTATTCATTCATTCATTCATTCATTTATTTATTTTAAAGAACGAGAAGGAGAGAATCAATTTTATTTTTTTCTTCTGGCCTTTCTCCAACACTTGGTTGTGTATGTGGTGCTGGAGTTTGAACCTGGGTCTTCCCACCTGCCAGGAAAGCACTTCAACCACTGAGCCCCTGCTCCAGCCCTAATGGTGATATTTTAATTATCCTTTTCTGAGTTACTTTTCCTTATATACTGTTTGGTTTACGGTGGAGTTCAAATAGAAAAGATAAATATTTTTTTTTAAAGAGAGAGGGACAGTGAGAGAGAAAGAGAGAATCAACTTCATTTAGTTTTTCATGTGGGTTTTGTTGCTCTGACACTTGTTGTGTACGTGGTGCCGGGGTTTGAACTCGGGTCCTTGCACATGCCACACGAGTGCTGTAACTGCTGAGCCACTGCTCTTGCCCCAAGAAGTAGTAAATTGTAACATCTGTACTTTTTTTTTCCCGCAGTACTGGAGATTGAACCCAGGACTTATGCATGCTATGTAAGCGTTCTTCCACTGAGCTACACTGCCAGCCTTTTTCATTTTTATTTTGAGACAGCATCTTGCCAAGTTGCTGAGGTTGTTCTCAAACTTGAAATCCTCCTGCTTCAGCTTTCCTAGTAGCAGGGATTGAAATGTACATATTGTACCATTTTAAAATTGGTTCCTAACTTCCTAAACAGGACTCTAGTAGTCTTCCATAGCTTCCTTGTCTTCTGGTATGAGATGTTCCAAGTTTATCTTATATGTGTCCTGTCTCAGCAGGTATTTGCCACTTCTCAGGAGATATGGTTCCTTTGAGTGGGAAATGTCATTTAAAGAACAATAATTGGTGATAGCAGTGGCTTACTGGATTGGTCATTATTTCAGAAGACATATTTGAGGGAGGTGAATATGAGGGGGCAGTGTTTTTGAGGGTATGATATGAAAAAGGAAGCTGAGTTGGATTTGGAAGACGTAAGTCTTTTACTTAGTTTCTTTATGGAATACTTAATGTATTTCTGCTAGCATTGCTGTTGATTACACTCAATTATGTTACCAATAGTATTGTATACCAGTAGAGAATTATATTAACATTAGCATCATATAGACAGATGAAATGATTTCCAGTTGTCTTTAAATGTATGCATTTATAAGAACTTTTACAGGACTGGAGCAGCAGCTCAGGGGTTACAGCACTTGCCTGGCATGTGTGAGGACCCGGATTCAAACCCCAGCATCACATATACAACTAAGTGTTGGAGCAACGAAAACCAAATGAAAAACTAAATAAAGTTGATTCTCTCTTTCCTTCTTTAAAGAAAGAAAAAAAGAACTTTTATAAATATCCTTATTACTGTTTTAAAGTACTATACAGCTATAATTTATTGGTAACTTACATATTTAGCATGTGCCTCCTAGACTTTCAAATAATTGCAAGTTTGTTACTATGGAATATCTATCAAATTTTGGATTTCCCCTTCTTTATTGTCTTTATCTTTAAAAATAAGTGTGTAAAAGTGTAGGAGTATATATAGACCTCTAAGAGACAGTTGCAAGATAAGAAACAAATTACAGCCACCAAGTTCATATTAAGTTTGAGTTGAACAAAAAATTTTCTTTGAATGAACTCATTGTGTGTGTGTGTTTGTGTGTGTTTTTGCATTTTGTACAAGGAATTGAGTCCAGGTACTCTTTACCACTGAGTTCCATCCCCAGCCCAGCCCTTTTAATTTTTTATTTTGTGACAGGGTGTTGCTAAGTTGCTTTGGGCCTAAGTTGCTGAGGCTGGTCTTGAACTTGGCAATCCTCCTGCCACAGCCCCCAAGTCAGTGAGATTACAGGTGTGCACCACTATGTCTGGCTTTGTGTGTATTTTTTTGTGTAAATGATTTTAAGATTTGTTTGAGGCCTCTCCTTTATTACACATGCAGAAAAGTGCACAAGTTCCAAGTGTATATCTTTCTGAATTTTCACGAAGTGAACACACTCATGTAGTCAACATACAAGAAGACTACAGTTATCACTTGACTAAATTGAGAGCCACAAAGACTCAGTATTTGGAAGGTGAGGGCTGGAGTCAGCACTACCTGGGGTTTTTTCCTCCCTCTCAACTTTTTGTGCCTTCCTTTCTCAAATGGTTGTTGCTAAGAATTCTAAAAAATTATACACACAACACTCTCTTAGCAGAATACTGGCCACTGGTGACTGAATATGTTGTTTAAAAGCAGGGATTATCAAAAATTGATTGTATGTGTGTTGAATTAATCAGGAAGTCTTTAAAGTTTTATTATTTAGTACATGTTAAGTAATTTCCAAAGTGTTTCATATTCATTGATTCAGGAATATTACACTATATTATTTTCTTACAAATAGTAAAAGAATTTGTGAATTAGCTTAATCTCAATTCAGAAAAGTAAAATGCTTTAATTTTAATATTCCTAAGAGGTGGGTTTTATTTAAAGTATATTTTCTGCCAGGTGTGGTGGTTCATGCCTGTAGTCCCAGCGACTGGGGAGGCTGGCAGGAGGATCACAAGTTCGCGAGGCCAGTGTCAGCAACTTAGCAAGGTCCAAGTAATTTTGTGAGACTGTGTCTGAAAAAATAAAAAGGGCGGAGGATGTAGCTCAGTGGTAAAATGCCCTTGGGTTCAATCCCAGTACACACACACACACACACACACACACACACACAAGTTATATTTTCTTTGAGGCAACAGTATGCTATGGCCATGAAAGGAAGCAGATTTGATTTTAGGCTGCTTTGGTAGAAATATGATATCTAGAAGAGGGAAGTTGTCCTGCTGTCCTCTGCAGAGATGAGATAAGCTCTGGATGCTGCTTTTGGTTTGAGACACATCCTTTAAGGTTAAAGACAAAAATGGAGCTCATTCAGAAGAGAGCAACTTGTATATCAAGTGGAAATTCAAATCCCTGCTATCATTATTATAATGGCTACGGTTGAGCCACTGTCTGTTCTGTGCAGGCACTATACCAAGACCTTGGAACACATTGCTTTTAACCCTCACAAGAACCTGAAGAAGTAGTATTAGCTCTGTGTTTTTGTTTTTGTTTTGTTTTGTTTTTTAAGGGTGAATCAGTTTTTTTTAGTTTTTCATGTGGCTTTCGTTGCTCTAATCCTCCATTGTGTACGTGGTGCTGGGGCTGTGGGTCCCGGTGCATGCCAGGTAAGCGCCATAACCACTGAGCCACTGCTCCAGCACTATCTCTGTTTTGTTGATGACAAAACAGGGTTAAAAATGTTAAATGACCTGTATATGCTATAAACTTACAAATAGCAGAACTGGGATTTAAACTTAGGTCTTTGTGAGATATGATTGAATAAGCTGGGATTCATAGACTAGAAAATAGTGAACTCAGGGCAGACATGATGGGTAGTTTGGACTTTTTTTGAGGTCTGATCTATTGAACACTGAAATAGACCCTGCAGACAGAATCCAGAGATAGCAGCTCAATATAAAGAACTAAGAATCACATTTATCCGAAGATGGTACTTTGAAACTTTTTTCTATTATCCAGAAGTGTTCAAGCATAGTTTAGTAATTGTTAGGTAGATATGTAGAGAGGAGTTGAGCTTTGGTTTTTGTAATCCCATCACCTGTCTTTAATATCCTGTCCAATTTTTTGGGTAGTACTGGGGATTGAACTCGGGGACATTTATCACTGAGCTACATCCCCAGCCCTTTCCTTTTTGCTTTCTTATTTTGAGACTGTCACACTAAGTTGCTGAGGCTGTACTTGATCTTGCAATCCTCCTATCTCAGCCTCCAGATTTGATCCAACACATATGGTTTATGGCCTTCAATTTTTTAAATGAAGGCTAGCAGGAAGATTGAAATAATTTGGTACATCTTTTTATAGCTTCAGAGAGAAGAGAAAAATAGGATGCATTCTATAAACTAGTAGCTGATATGTGAGTCTTATTTTTGTATAATTAATTTCAGGTGGGAGGAATTTGTTTATTTGTGGATGCTGGGGATTGAACTCTGGGCCTTGCTTATGGTGTGAATGTGCTGTACTGTACCACCGAGCTACATCCCTTTAATATTTCAGAGCTTTGGATTTGGTAACTGATTATAATGGTATTGCCAAATTATATATGCTATCCTGTTGAAACTATAAAATTAAATACTTAAAATTTAGTAAATACGTAAAAGCCATTCATTCTAATTGCTTGGAAAAAATGTATTTTATGTGTTGCTTTAATTTGTTTTTCCCCGTACTAGGGATTGAACCCAGGGCTAAAGCTTTCCACTGAGCCTCATCCCCAGCCCTTTTTTTTTTTCTTTTTTCTTTTTCTTTTTTTTTTTTTTTAAAGATAGGGTGTTGCTAAGTTGCTGAGGCTGGGCTTGAAATTGTGATCCTCCTGCCTCAGCATCTTGAGCTAGCTAGGATTACAGGTGTGCTCCACCATGCTGAGCAAGTTTTCTATTGTCACAAATGTAGTGGCTTAAAATAACATATATACTTACGGTTGTAGAGGTTAGACTTTCAAACTGGGTCTGGACTGGGGTAAAATCAAGATGTCGACAGCTCTTTCTTCCCTTTTTTTGGTGGAGGGGAAGGGGTATGGACATTTAACCACTGAGCCACATCTCCTGGCTCTTTTTTTTTTTTTTCATTGCTCTAAAAAGCAGTTATAATGAATGAATTTGACAGCTATCCGTGAATGATTTCATCATTTCCAAAAGACACAGGCAAATATTTCCAATATATTCCTCATTATCTGTAGAGAAAGGATGAAGATAATCATGTTTAAATACCCCATCTCCTTTCATCTATTTAAACTTTTTTTTTTTGTTTGACATAGTCTTATATATTGGAGGGAATTGTTGTTACATATTTGTGCATACATGGATATTGACAAAGTAAGTTAAGGCTGATCCTAGTCCTGGATCTCCCTTCTTCATCAATTCTCCGCTCTCATGTCTCTGCTGTAATACCACCATGCTATAGATAGAAATAAGCATATATAAGTATATTAATTTTTGAAAATTTCTGAGTTTCTCCGCCTGCCTGTGTATAATTGGGCTTCTCATGGGAGTCAAGTGTTCCCAGTTGTATTGATAAACCCATTTATACCTGCCTCCCTCTCTCCTCCCTCTGCCTTCAAAGTTTTGGTTCCCTAGCTTATGTGAAATTTCAACTATGGTGAGTTTGTTATTTAAACTTAGCTAAACTTTCATCCTATCTTAGGTTTTACTCTAGCTTATGCATATGAGAGAAAGCATTCGGCCCTTAAGTCTCTGAGTTGGGGATATTTCACACAGCATAATTTTTTCCATCTCTATCCATTTGGCTGCAAATGCCATATATATGTCAAAGTTTTTTAATCCACTCATCCAGCGAGGGGCATCTGGTTGGTTCCATAGTTTAGGTGTTGTAAATTGAGGTGCTATAAACATTGATGTAGTATGTCAATTCTAGCTCTTTGGGGGAAATACCCAGGAGTGGGATAGCTGGGTGGTAAGGTGGTTCCTCCAGGCTGTTTTTTATTTTGAGACAGGTCTTGCGGAGTTGCATAGGGCCTTGCTAAATTACTGAGGCTGCCTCAGCTTTCTTCTAAAGACTCTAGAAAATTTGTATCCTTGCCTTTTTTAGCTTCTAGGGAATAGCTGCATGCTTGGTTTACGGTCCCTCATATCATCAAATATATCTCTCTCTCTCTCTCTCTTCTCCCTCTTCTCCTAACGCCTTTTCTTTTCTTTCTTTCTTTTTTTTTTTTTTGTACTGAGGTTTGAATCCAGGGGTACTCTACCACTTAACTACATTCCCAAATCCCCCCTTTTAAAAATTTTTTAGTTTGAGACAGAGCCAAGGCTAGCCTTGAACTTGGGATCCTTCTGCCTCATCCTCCCAAGTCACTGGGATTGCAGATGTGCACCATCACCCACCACTCCCCTTCAATTTATAAGGACCCATATAGTTACATGAGTAGTTAGGATTAAGATCAGCTGCAACCTTAATTCTCCTAGACTAACACATTTACAGGTTCCAGGAATCAGGGTGTGAACATTTTTGGAGAGCCATTGTTCTGCCTACCACATGTGTCAGTATCTTCTGAACGGATTACTGAGATGGAACATACAAGCTTTTACCTTTTTATCAAAATGGAAATCAATCAATCAAGAAATTAAGTTGTAGTCAGGTGTTGTGGCACACACCTGTAATCCCAGTGAACTGGGAGGCTGAGGCAGGATGATCACAAGTTCAAAGTCAGCCTCAGCAACTTAGTGAGATCCTATCTTACAATAAAAAATAAAAATGTCTGAGGATATAATTCAGTGATTAAGTATCCCTGGGTTCGATCCCCAGTACCAAAAATAAATAAAGTTGTACTACAAACTATATAATGAAAAATTGCCGTCCCATCTTAACTTTTCCCCATCTCTTATACCTTCCATCCTCCAGGCAACCACCTATTATTTTAACTGTTTCTTCTGGTATTTACTTCCATTTCCCACTCCTGCTTTATTTTTTAAGTTGTGTGTCTTAATTTTATATCATTTATAATTGATTAAATTAGTGCTGGCTGTTTATATTGTTCATAGCTGGAACAGAGCATTTTGTTGTTGTTTTTTAAAGAGAGGGAATGAGAAAAAGAGAATTTTATTTTTTCATCTGGTTTTTATTTTTCCAACACTTAGTTGTGTATGTGGTGATAGGGATCAGACTGGTCCTTGTGCATGCCAGGCAAGCACTCCAACTGCTGAGCCACCCACCACTCTAGCCCTAGATGGTAAAGCATTTTCATACTTGTTACTTTGAAGTTTAGAACATTGGCAATATGTTGTGCTATATTAAAGGTGGTTGGGATTAGCATAACCTCCTGGGTTTTGTATATTCCTCAGGAAAATAAGTGATTTTTTCACTTTGTCTCAAAGGCTAAAGATAAATTGGTTTGATTTTTTTTTGGGGGGGGAGGATCCTGAATATTGGACACTCAACCACTGAGCTGCATCCCCAATCACACGTTGATTTTTTTTTTTAAGAGAGAGGTACAGTGAGAGAAAGAATCAATTTTTTGTTTAGTTTATCATTTGGCTTTCATTGCTCCAACACTTCCTTGTGTACATGGTGCTGAGGGTTCAAACCTGAATACTTGTGCATACCAGGCAAGCACCGTAACCACTGACCAACGACTCCAGCCCTACGCACATCTAATTTTTAAAAGTGCGTTTTTTGTTTGTTTGTTTGTTTGTTTGTTTTTTCATTTGAAAGGGGGTGGGTGACATAGGGTTATTGGAGAAAATCTGGGAAAATAAAAAATGAATAGAGAAAATACAATCAATCTATAATCCAATCTTTACAGAATAATTCTTGGTGTTAACATTTGTCTTGTTTTCTTTTCCTTGATTTTTTTTTTTATTGAGACAAATTTGAAGATTCAGTAACAGGATTGAAAGATTATAGAGCAATTCTTAAAACTAAGTGAGTGAATAAAAGATTCAACAGAAATGCCAGTATAATTCACAAGAATGGAACTACAGTTTTGCTTATTACCACAGAAATTAACCCGTAAAGTTGATTTTTCTTTTCTTTCTTTCTGGTTTTTGGTACCAAGGGTTGAACCTGCAGGAGTGCTTAACCACTAAGCCACATCCCCAGAACTTTTTATTTTTTATTTTGAGACAGGGCCCCACTAAGTTGTTGAGACTGACCTCGAGCTTGTCATCCTCCTGCTAACAGCATCCCAAGTTACTAGGATTATAGACGTGTACCACCAAATCCAGCTAAAGTTGATTTCTTTAAAGTGAGATTTGTTGGGGCTGGAGTGCATGCCCGGCATGAGTGAGTGCACGGGTTCAAACCCCAGCACCCATGTACAGAGCAACGAAAGCCATGTGAAAAAAAACTCAATTAAAAAAAAATTGATTCTCTCTCTCTCTCTCTCTCGCTGTCCTTCTCTTAAAAAATAATAAATAAAATTTAAAAATAAAGTGAGATTTGTTGGACCTGGTTTTGGTAGCTAATGCCTGTGAACAAAGCATGTGGCTGAGCACTGGGGCTTGTGGTAGTATACAGATCTGTTTTATGTATTCTTCAGGAGAATGCGTGACCAGGACTAATATTGAAAACATATTTTTAAAAATACTTTTTGGGGGTGGCTCAGCGGTTACAGCCCTTGCCTGGGAAGAGCAAGGATGCAAGTTCAAACACCAGCACCACGTGCACAATGAAGTGTCTGAGTGAGGAATGAAAGTCACATGAAAAAACTAAATAAAGATTGCTTCTTTAAAAAAAAAAAACAAAAAACTTTTTGGGGGCTGGAGCAGTGGCTCAGTGGTTATGGTGCTTGCCTGGCATGTGCTAGGATGCGGTTTTAAACCCCAACACCACATACACAACTAAGTGTCAGAGCCACATGAAAAACTAAATACTGTTGATTCATATTCTCTCTCTCTCTCTCTCTCACTGTCCTTCTCTTAAAAAAAAAAAAAAGAAAAGAAAATATTAGGGGGCTGGAGCAGTGGCTCAGAGGTTGGAGCACTTGCTTGGCATGCTTGAGCACCCAGATTCAAGCCCCACCACCATATACACAACTCATTGTTGGAGAAACAAAGGCCAGATTAAAAAATAAATAAAATTGATATTCTCTCTCTCTCTCTCTCACTCTCTCACTCTCCCACTCTCCCACTTTCTCCCCCAGTCTTAAAAAATACTTTTTGATTTGTAATATATTCTTAATTCCAACAGCCATAGAAATGTTAACATCCCCAAGACCTGACGTTTTAACCCTACCTACCTATTTATAAGTTACCTTTTAGTGCTCAGGGTTAGACTTAACACTCTGCTAAATAATGGGTATATTTTCCTTGTTTACAAATCATTTCCCATAGTTTACTGCACATAATTGGAACTACCAAATGCTTGAGATGAAGCAAATTTATCATTGGTATGAAAAGACTCCAAATAGTAGCTACTATTTGTACTTACAATACTTACCAAAAAATATGACCTATGACTACTTATAAAGTTATTTATAAAATACTAAAAAAGCTGCTATACAAATAACTTTTATGGTAATCATGGATTAAGAAATTTTTTTGAGGTCTGGAACAGTGGTTCAACTGGAGTACTTGCCTGGCGTACGCAAGGACCCAGATTCAAACCCTAGCACCACTTACACAACACAAGTCACATGAAAAACTAAATAAAATTGATTCTCTCTTTCTCTTTGTCACTCTCTCTCTCTTTCTCTTAAAAAAAAAAAAAAGAAAAAAAATTTTCATACCCACTGGTCCATCCCTACCACAAAAAGAGTATGTTTGAAAATTGCTATGTTACTTAATCAGTCTGAAAAATGATAGCTCTTCCAGTGAACAAAGATTCCATCTGACTTTATCTTATTTATTTTTTTCTTGTTGCAATGCTGGGGATTAAACCTGGGGCCTTCTGCATACTATGCAAGCACTGAGACTTCATCCCAAGGCTCGATTTTATTTTTATTGACATTTGACATTTATTTAGTTCAGTGCAACCATTTTCTTTTTTTTTTT
>PVKS010028373.1:0-26496 GCA_004027875.1 Aplodontia rufa | reverse complement strand
GGCTGGGAATGTGGCTCAGTGAATGAAAGCCCCTGGGTCCAATCCCTAGTACAAAAAAAAAAAAAAAAAAGAGAGAGAGAGAATGGGATGGGTTGGGGGGCAGGGGAAAGGGGGTAAAGGGAAGAGGGGAAGGAGAAGTGTCCTGAGTCTTGTTCTTCTGAGCCTAATTATATGGCCCTAACACAGGACACCATCCAAGCTGTAGGCTGAGCTCCATTCAACGGTGGAATTTGGGGCCCAAGTATACCACCAGTCACCTATGCTGAAAAAAGAGCTTCGCTGGAGGCGGGGTGAGTAGGGATGTGGCTTAAAGCCTCCTGTTCCTGTAGTCATAGTAGGAGGTCACTGTGCCCCATATTGGCAATTTTTCAGTTCTATAGAAGAAATGACGTCAGGAAGTTCAGTCACTACTGGTGATGATGGAAACTGCCCATTCAAGAGGTCAACGGACCCTGAGGGAAAGGTCCTCAGGGAAGGAGCAGGGAGGAGAGCCTTCTGTCGGTCGGCGTCCCAGGCCGGCTCTCTGGGCTTAGGTGGCGTCACAGCACTGCTCTAGGGAGAACGCTCTTTCTCAACCACCACACCAAATAAGCACTGCAGGAGTGAAGTGAGTTGCTGTGGCTGTGTAATTATGCCATTCCTCTAATTTCACCCACGTGTGACTCCGTGGCGTCACAGTCAGAGTCCAGACCCAGCAGTAGGGCTGGATTTTCGAGGCTGATTGGGGAATCCCTACTGGGGTTCCTCCTTTCTATTCAAATGCCCTTGATTCATATGATTATTGAGCCAGCCCACATCCTGTTGCTGAAGATCCTCCACTGTGCTCCTACCTGGGGGCACGCCAGCCTAGAACTTCATTCGAAGATGCAACAAAGCCACCCGGGCTGGAGGTGAGCTCCAGACAACTTGCTTCTGAGCACTGGGTGTATTCAGGAAAAGCGTATATTTGGAGTCCCTACCCATGCATTCCCCTCTTAAAACCGCCAGCAGTTGTAAGGAAAGAAGTGAATGAAGGAAATAAAGAGAGAGGAGAGCAGCCACTCTATTTGTGAGAATCCTGGCGAGGGGCCCCAATGGAGTCTAGGATCCCCCCCCCCTTACAGATTAGGGGAAGATCTAGAGGGTGTGAAGGAAAAGAGGATTATGATGTTGCTAGGAAGTTGTCGAGGAAGGGTCCTTTCTTATGGTGATGGAGTGTTTACAGTTTCTCTGCTTGGTGGTAGAGGATTGTAGCCGGGTCCTGGATTTAGATTAAGTGGGACTGGGGATTAGGGCTAAGTGGGTCTTGTTCTAAAACGGAGGAAAAGTTTCAAAAGGGCATTGCCTGAGTCAGGTTCTACCCAACAGCAGTATCCTCCTCCCACTCCCATCCCGTCAGCGTTCCTGTTCTACACGCCAACACATCCACGCTCAACTCTGCGTGCGAAAATGACAACTGCTAACCAGATAAAGCAATTCAAACCGTAAATGCGGGGACAGAGGCACAGCCTCCTGCACACACGTGCTAGTGCACACAGACACATGTGTGCTAGTGCACACAGACACGTGTGCACATCTTAGTGGTGGGCAGCTGTACTTGCCGTCTCACACAGCAGTTATTCTCATGGAGGAGGTATAAACCCTTAGCAAGAGGAGAAGAATGATCTTGTATTTCCCTGTTCAAAGACTCTCCTTTATAGCTCTTCATTCCAAATCCCAAAGCTAGTGTAGAGGAAATGTCTAGAAGGGATCATTCCTAGGGAAGGCAAAACTTGAAGCTGTCGTTGGGTGGGGTTTATCATCTAAGGGTTCCTGTGTTGGAAGACTGGTGGTCCTCGATGTGGCAATTTCAAGAGGCGGAAGAACCTTTGAGCGGCCTCCTGCAAGGAGGTGAGGTGGTTACTGGAGACGATGCCTGTTACGGTTTAGGTGTCCCCTAAAAGCTCCTGTGTCAATGCGATGCTCAGAGGTGGAGTGATCAGATTGTGAGAGCTGTGACCTAAACAGCTCATCCTAGTTTGAATGGACTGACTGGGTGGCAACTGTAGGCAGGTTTGGCCTGCCTGGAGGAGTTGGGTCATGGGCGTGCTCTGGAAGGGTGACTCTTCTCCATAGCTCCTCCAGGCTCACCTCACTCTGCTTCCTAAGGTAGCCTTGAGCTGAGCAGCTTGCCTCTGCTGGGCCCTTGCCCTGCGAGGTGGTGCCTCACCTTGGGTCCAGAGCAGTGGAGTTGGCTGTCTGTGGACTGAGACCTCTGAAACCAAGACAGTTTTAGGAGAGATAGTGAAATGGCTAGGTAGTCTGGACAGGAAAAAGGGCCCCTCTAGCTGGTAGAGAGTGATTGACAGGGCATGCTCAGGGCCTTCAAATGCAAAAAGACATTGAGACTCACCTTGTTCCCAACTAAGAGATAGGGGTGGTCACAGGTGGGAACTCTTTTGTTTTACATAGATTTTAACCAATGGTGCTCTTGACCAGTTTCAAGGCCTGTTTTGCATTGATTTTAACCAATGACTTTGGTACTAAGTTTCAGTGCCTACTTTGCATAGGGTTCAACCAATGATGTAGATGCATTTCTCAATGCCTGCTTTGCATGAATGTTAATTCTGCTCACACCCCAAATCTATATAACCCCTGGCCTGACCTCCATTAGATGGCATCCTGCTTCCAGGTGCCCCTCCACCTTGTGGAGTCTCTGTTCTTCTTTCTAAGTAAATCCTACTCCTTTTGATGTTATTCTTCAATTTCATTAGACAAGGACCCAGAAGATTGGTGCCGAATTCCCGGGATGAATTTCCACCACACCAAGAGTTGCAACAGCTAGCTTTTAGCTGGAGAGTTGCTAACACTTTCGGCTGCAGACACCGCAGCCAGCCCAAATTCCCTGTTTTAACTGGGAATGGCTGCAAACACTAGAAACGGACTGTTTTGGTTGTTGGAATCTGTAATTGGCCCAGACTCCATTCACCAGTGGGAGCAGAGAATCTGGCCTCATCTCAAAAACCCCTCATCAAAACCATGAGTACCAAATAAGCTTTTCCTCTTTTAATTTGCTCTGGAAGACAGACTTCTGAAATCAAATTGTCAGCAGGGTCATACTCTAACCCTAAAACCTAGAGGGGCATTTTATTTAGCTTTTGCCTTTCAGGGGCCAAAATAACTGATGCAAAAGCTGACTAATACAACGCCCTCTGGGGATTATGCTGGTCTGGTGAGACCCCAGTTAGTTTTCACCAAAATGAGTTGCTACAGAAAGCAAGCCCTGCCTTGTTCCTCTTCTGGCTTCCTGTCACCCTCTAGCACACACTCCTGCCACAATACCTGAGTCTGGAAAGATGGGGCTGCTCAGTCTTTGACTTTCATTCTTCAAAACTGTGAGCTACACAAACTTCTTTTATCTATGAAGTACCCAGTCATGGGCACTTTGGTATAGCAATGTAAAGTGAATGAATATACCTGCTAAACTGAGCCAAATCCATCTAGGAGCTTAATGGTTCATCTTCAACTCCTCTTTCCATCATTAACCTTATCCAGATCGGTAGCTAATACTATCAGTCCTATCCTCGAATTATGCTATGCTCCATATGTAATAATTTTTATCATCTTCCCCACTATGTCCTGGACCAAAGCATACCTCTAGGTACCTGTATTAGTTTCCCATTTCTCCCTAGTTCAACTCTACCTCCACCCCCTACTGCCCATTCTCTATAAAATATTTGAAGTATTGATACTTTAAAAATGTAGCTGGGCACTGCCTATAATACCAGCAGCTTGAGAGGCTGAGGCAGGAGGATAACAAGTTCAAAGCCAGCCTCAGCAACTTAGTGAGGCCCTAGCAACTCATTGATACCCTATCTCAAAATAAAAATTTGAAAGGACTGGGGTTGTGGCTCAGTGCTCAAGTGCCCTTATGTTCAATCTCTAGAAAAAAAAAAGCAAAAATGTAAATCAGGAATCTCTTTTTGTCATCATTCAACAGAATGTCACATCTTCTCATGCACTGCCGGCAACATCCCTGAGACATGATGATGAAGGTTGGAGTAAATGCTTTTGGTTGTTTTGGGTGCCTGGTCACCTAAATAGCTTTTGACTCTGGAAAAGTGGACACTGCTGTCATCAATGACTCCTTCATTAACGTCAACTACATGGTCTACATGTTCCAGAATGATTCCACCTATGACAAGTTCAATGGCACAGTCAAGGCTGAGAACAGGAAGCTCATCACTAATGAAAAAAGCATTTCCATCCTCCAGGAGTGTGGTCACACCAACGTCAATGGGTGATGCTGGAGCTGACTAAGTTGTGGAGTCCAGTGGTGTCTTCATTACCATAGAAAAAGCCAGGGCCCCCTTAAAGGGAAGAGTCAACCTCACCCCTGCCCCTTCTACTGATGCTTTCATGTCTGTGATGGGTGAACCAATGAGAAGTAGGATAAGTCCCTCAAGTTTGTAAGCAACTCCTACAGCACCAATGCTTGGCCTCCAGATCAAGGTCATCATGAAAATTTGGCATAATGAAGGAACTCATGACCATAGTCCATGTCATGAGTGCCACCCAAAAGCTCATGGATGGTCCCTCTGGGAAACTGTGGTGACAGCTGCAGGGCTGTCCAGAACATCATCCCTGCATCCACTGGTGCTGCCAAGGTCCTGGGCAAGGTCATTCCCGACCTGCATAAGAACCTCTTGGGCATGGCCTTCTGGGTGCCAACCTCTAACCCATCAGTCTTTGGTCTGCTTTGCTATCTGGAGAAAATTGTCAAATATAAAGACATCAAGAAGGTGGTGAAGCAGGCATGAGAGGTCCCCCTAAGGAGCATCTGGGTGACACTGAAGAAAAGGTTGTCTCCTGTAACTTTAACAGTGACACTCACTCTTCCACCTTTGATGTTGGCTCTGGAATTGCTCTCAACAACCACTCTGTCAAACTTGTTTCCTGGTATGATAATGAACTTGGCTACAGCAACAGGGTGGTGGCTCTTATGGTTCACATGGCCTGCAAAGAGCTTCCTGGACCACCTGCCCAAGCAAGAACCTGAAAGGAACATGGGGGCCCTCAGTGCTGGGGAGTCTCTGCCCTGACTTAGTTCCCAAACACATTGCGAATCTCTTCTCCCAGGCCCCCTGAAGAAAGAAGGGCTTAGGGAGCCCTACTTTGTCATGTACCTTCAAAAAAGTCCACTGTGCTAAAAAAAAAAAAAATCTAATCATGTTACTCTTAAATTTAAAAACTTTTCCTAGGTCTATTATGAATGTTACCATCGTAATTAGCATTGAAAGTCTTTTAAGAGAAGATAGTTTTATAGGAAACAGGCTGGAAACTGAGGGTTCCACTTTCAGATGCAAGAGGTGGGTGGTAAAGAGAGGAAAGAGTGCGAGGGTGGGATGTGTGTGTGCTGTGACCAAGAAGAGAGGAGAATGCTAATTGCTCACTGGGTCCTGAGGATTGGCCCCAGTGGAACAGCAGAAGGTCCCCTAACTGGACTATGAGGCCCTTTGAAACGTGGTTTCTGTCTGTCTCTCCAGTCTACTCTCCCTTGCTCAACCCCCTCTCTACATCTTATGCTCCAGCTATACCCAAATATCTGTAAACATCCAAGTGTGCTATCTGCCATGTGATCTAGCAATTCACTTCTGTGTATATATCTGAAAGAAACAAAATCAGTATCTCAGAGAGAGTTTGGATGCCTGTTCATTGCAGCATTATTCCCGACAGCCGAGATGTGGCAACAACCTATGCTGTTGAGGGATAAATGCATAAAGAAATTGTGATGTGTGTGATTCTATAATAATATAGAATACTATTAAGCCTTAAAAAAAAAGAAATCCTGCCATTTGCAGCAACATGGATGAAACGTAAGGGGATTATACTAAATGGAATAAATCAGAGAAAGAATGTGTATGTTCTCATGTGGATTCTAAAAAGTTGAAGTCATAGAAAGAGAGGATAGAATGTGGCGGCTAAGGGATGGGGGGGCAGAAAGGAGTGGGGAAAGGAGGTGTTGCTCAAAGGCAGAAACTTTCATTTATGAAATGAATGAGTCCTGGAGCCCGAGTGTGCATCGTGGGAAGTCGTATGCCCTCTACCACTGAGCCACACTGCCTGCCCTGATGTCTTTCAGATGCCTTGAAAATTAACGTTTGTGATTCTGTTTGATGTGAAAAAGATTTCACTGAAAGCCTCCTGTTGAATAGAAAAGGAAGATAGACCTTGATAGTGCAGACATTAACCCACATCCCAGAAGAGAATCAATACACTTGTCATTTCAACAAATAGCTTCTCGGACTGATTGCTTCCTCTTCTGGACCTCAGAGTATTCCATAAAGATTAACAGTCATTTTCTCTTCCTTTTCCATGTGCATGAATTTTGTATCCCTGCAACACTTCTCAGTCACACATTGTAGGATATACAAGAACTAAACAGACAGCAAAGTCTTGTAAGAGAATTAACTATTTGTTCTGGGCAAATAAACAGTGTTCAAGGGGAATGTTTTCTATTTTTATTTTCTGATTTTGTTTTTTTTAAGAGAGAGGGACAGGGAGAGAGTGAGAGAGACAGAGAGAATCAATTTTTATTTAGTTTTCATGTGGCTTTCGTTCCTCTGACACTTAGTTGTGTATGTGGGTGCTGGGGTTTGAACCCACATACTCGAATATGCCAGGTAAGCGTCATAACCACTAAGCCACCGAGCCACCGCTCCAGCCCCACTGCTTTCTATTCTTTTAAGTGAAAAATTATTTCCTTTCTTGTCTGTCTACTTCTTTGAAGGGAGACCAACTGGCTTCAGACAGAAATAATTTGCTATCAACTTTTATGTATTTCATTTACTATTCTATTCTGGAAGGAGACCCATTAATAAATAGGAACATTTATAACAGTTAAACTATTATAACATCTAATAAAAGATACTAAGTCATCTGCTTTTGGAGGGATATTTAGAGAGTATTTCCAGCTAACTGGAGAGAACATAACAGAACTCGGGGGCTTGAAAGAAGGCGCATTATTGCTGGAGCTAAATTGGAGTTTTTTTACAGCAGAGCGGGACAGCTGCTCGCACCTGCCTTAACATTTTTTTTTTCAGGATAAAGTTAACTTAGTCCCATGTCATGTGGTATAAAGCTTTGGTTTCAATTAGTCACTAACACAGAAGCTTGAAATTCCTTTCGGGGGGGAAAATTGGCAGAGGCTTTTGATAGCATTCTGACACCATGCCAACGTGGGCTGGTTCTTCTGGGATATGAGGACACATTGGCATCTCATTCTTTTGAGTGTGGGTGTGAGTGGGTGCTGGGGATTGAACCCAGGGCCTCATATATGCTAAGTATGTGCTTTATCACTGAGCTACACTCCCAACCCTTCCTTCCTTCTTTCCTTCCTTCCTTCCTTCCTTCCATCCAAGAGAGAGAAAGAGAGAAACAATTTTTTTTTTTATTTAGTTTTTCATGTGGCCTTTGTTGCTCCAAGACCTTGTTGCTGGGGTTTGAACTCGTGTACTCGCGCTTGCTGGACAAGCAACGTAACCTAACGGCAGAGCCACCGCTCCAGCCCAACCCTTCATTTTTTTGAGACAGGGGTTGGCTAAGTTGTCCAGGTTGGCCTTGCATTTGCTGTCCTCCTTCCTCAGCCTCCCAGGTAGCTGGGATTACAGGCAGGTGCCATCGTGCCTGATAACTTTCTTTTTTTCTTTTAGAGAGAGAGAATTAATTTTATTTATTTTTTCATCTGGCTTTTGTTTTTCCAACACTTAGCTGTGTATGTGGTGCTGGGGTTTGAATCTGCATCTTTGTGCATGCCAGGCAAGCACTTCACCTGACAGTTAAACTAGTTACCTCTCTACCACTGACATCTCATTCTTTTTTTTTTTTTTCTAAGAGAGAGAGGGACAGTGAGAGAGAGAAAGAGAGAGAGAAAAAGAGAGAATCTATTATATTAGTTTCTCATTTGGCTTTCAATGCCCCAACACTTCGTTGTGTACTTGGTGCTGGGGTTTGAACCCGCGTCCTGGCGCATGCACGGCAAGTGCTGTAACTGCTGAGCCTCTACTCCAGCCCCTGACATATCATTCTTGAAGTCACAGAATCATAGCATCTTGATTCAAAAAGGAACTCTTTTCAGAGCTCATGTGGTCTAATTTACTTATTTTACATTTTTCTGTAATATAACATTAGTCTTGTTCCCCTACAGCAGCTGTCCAGAGTCCCTCATTTAATTGACAGTATAAAACATTTGTGTTAGCAGTACCTGTAAGAAGACATCAGGACAAATAAAATTCAGCAGTTCACTCAAAGACTGTCACTTGAGATGGCCCAGCAGATAGATTAGCCACCCATTCATGTATATTAAGTACTATTTCTTAATTTGGAGAAAAAAAATAGAAAGTAAGGTGCCCAGGCCACATTTCCTCAGTTTCTTGCTTAAAAATATTCATCAAATTATAGATGGCAAAGTGGGTCTTCTGAGTTTCTACGCAGGACTGGAGTGAGAGTTTCAGTTGGAGAAATTTAATTGAAGACATTGACTGTAATGTCAAGTGGTGTCCACTCCACGCAGTCTATATGATAAAGTCCCTCTTGAAGTGAGTTTCAGGCAATAACAATGTGTATGCTCAATCTTGTCAGAAAGTGACATTTTCACCATCGCTGCCAGAAAAATGTGAACCAAAGTTATGGCCATGTGTTGTAACCTGACAACTCTGGTGCCTAGAAGTATTTTCTCCTCCCTCCTTCTTCAAGTACTTTTAGAAATAAGTTGCAAAATAATACTTTAAATTAATAAAATGAGTAAAACAATTGTGTGATAAGAGAGGAATAGCCAAACTTGCGTTTGAAATTAATCTGTGCAGAGGTCTTTATGTCAATTTCTTCATTTGAAGGGGAGCAGAGAGTCCTTATGCATTGTGCTAGAAAACCTGGGCTTAGTTCCCAGCTATACAATTGCTAAGTGACCTCACAAGTCACCTTACTTCCATATCCTTTTTTCTTTTTCTTTTCAGTACCAGGGATTTAATCCATCAGTGCTTAACCACATTCCCAGTCTTTTTTATTTTTTCTTTTGAGACAGGGTCTTTCTAAAGTGCTTAGGGCCTCACTTCATTGCAGAGGCTGGCTTTGAACTTGCAATCCTCCTGCCTCACCCTCCCAAGTTACTGGAATTACAGGCGTGTGCCACTGTACCCAGATCCATTTCCTTATTTCTAAATGGAAATCCAATGCTTTCGATCCCTGGAGGGAAAAGCTTTCTGAACAGTGTCACTCTAGAATTGTTAGTTGTTATTTGTTATAACTTCCATAGTCTGGATTGCAGGGCTAACCAACTGAAATCATTGCATTTTATCAGGAGTTTTCATTAAATTCACAGATGCACAAATAAATTCATAAATTCTTTCACACTCCTGCTTTCGAAAAAGTGGAACCCAGTTCCTCATCCCCAGAATGTGGGCCGTAATTAGCAAGTCATTTCTAGTAGTAAACAGAATGTGGCAGAAGTGATAACATGTAACCCATGAACCTTGTCCTTAAATGTACTAAGAATTCTTGCTCTTACTTTTAGATCACTGATGGCATGTGAAGCCAGCTGCCATGTCATGAGGACACTCAAGGAGCTCTGCCAGGAGAGCTGCATGTGACCTGCCACTGCCCCCTGCCAACAGCCCTGTGAGTGCACCATCTTGGAAAAGGATCCTTCCAACCAAACTTTCAGAACACCACCCCTCCAGTCGACTTGACAACAAACTTCTGAGAGACCCCAAGCCAGAAACACCCACCTAAACCACTCCCAGATTTCTGATGCTCAGAAATGCTAAGAAATAAATGTTCATTCTTATTTTAAGCTCCTAAATTTGTGTATGTTACACTGCTTAATTAATGAATTAAATGTCCGTATTTAACTATTTATCCTCATGGAGAACAGCACTACTGAGCCCAAATAGCAGACCTTACTCTTCCCAAATGTATTAAAGGAAATTCAAATGCCCAAATATTTTAGAATCATTAAGTAGAAACTCACCTTAGAGTATTGTGCAATGCCTTCTTTTGGGGGGGTACTGGGGATTGAACCCAGGGACACTTAACCACTGAGTCACATCCCCACTCCTTTTTATTTCTTATTTTGAGACAGGATTTGGCTAAGTTGCTTAGGGCCTTGCTAAGTTGCTGAGGTTGGTCTTGAACTTGCAATCCTCCTGTCTCAGCCTCACGAGTTGCTGGAAATACAGATGTGTGCCACCACACCCAGCCAATTTCCTCATTTTGCAGATGGGAAACCGGGAAAAGTTGAGGATCAATGAGATGCCCAAGGACATTTAAAATTAGGGCGAGACTGTTCCCTGCTCTTTTTCCATTTGATGGCATCTTTCTCTTTATTAAAGATCTAAAATGTTCCTTTATTTTTGAGCACAGGTCTCAGAACAATGGGATGGTTCAAAATCAATGCTTTCTACTATACCCTATTATCTCTTTCCTTTGCTTTTTTCTTCTGCAAATGTGCCAACCAATAGCTTGTAGTTTACAAAATTATTTCAAAACAGAAAGGGTACTCCTGAGATAAGAAAATAACAAAATGAATACGTGATAATGTGGACACCTGCTGTTTATGAGCTACTGTGGGTAATCACAAGATTAACAGAGCCCAAATTCTCACAATCTGGTGGGGATGGGCTGTCCTAGGTTTAGTCGGAATGATGAATTATGGGGTATTGAGAGCAGAGAGCCCACGTGAGAGACGGAAGAATATATTTGGCCAAGAGCCCATGGTACATATTCCGTAACCACTCTCCCAGGGTGATAGCTAAAGCCAGTCTGCTAAATAAATATGCTAGGATGAAAAAAATGTGTGCTTTAAAGATTTTTAGACTAAAGTTCTTAATGTACTCTTTTTTTATTTAAAGAGAGAAGGACAGTGTGTGAGAGAGAGACAGAGAATCGATTTTTTTTGTTGTTTTTAAAGAGAGAAGGAGAGAGAGAGAGAGAGAGAGAGAGAGAATCAATTTTTATTGAGATTTTCACATGGCTTTCATTGCTCTGACACTCAGTTGTGTACTTGGTGCTGGGGTTTGAACCCGAGTACTTGCACATGCTGGGCAAGTGCCATAACCACCAAGCCACCGTTCCAGCCCCCTCAATGTACTCTTGTGGGTAATTTCGTTTACAGATTCAACAAACTGCTGCTAGAGTCTGGGTGTGCACATAATAATTTGTGTTCAGACAGGAATGGTGCAATCCATCTGTGAAAGATAGGTTTGGGGAATAGCAATTTGGTTGGAAGATGGGGCTGAGGACTTGTCTGGAATCTGCATTTGGTAAGATGCCACCTTGACACAGGGACTTGGTGTGGGGTGCAGGGTTGGTGACAGTCATGAACCTCTGAGCTGCTCTGTTCATAAACATGATTGATAACAATGGTTTTCTTTGGCACCAAATTATAACCTTCTCCCTCCCCTCACATTCTCTGTTTTCAAATGGTGGAAAGAAACAGGCTGTAATATTTATTTGCTAAAATTTCAAGGCAGAGAGAACTTGGAGCAGACTCTGAAATGACAGTCGGGGTTTAAGCAGTACAGGAGAGAGATACAGCAGTTCCTATTCTAGGGGTGGGTGAACAGAGAGCTATGGGATAATAGATCCTGGCTGTTGGTTTAAGATATCAGCTTTTGGGAAAATTTGTTAAGCAGCAACAGAAAACTGAAAGAAGGTACCAAATGATACTAGTCTTAGGGCACAGGGTCTAGGTATCCTCACGGTAGTGGTATGGGGGAGAGTTTAGAATATGTATCTGAGACTGGGACCGTTATGCAGAAATGTCTTTCCAGAAGCTGCACACTAAGACATGTATTTGAAGGAAGAATTTAAGCTTAACTTGTTCTAGGGATGCAGGACGCACAATAGACTTTTTCATTCCATACAAAAAAAAAAAAAAGGAAAAAATTAATCCATAAGAATCAGAAAAGATGCTTTGGGCCTACTCTCACTTAGTAATATCAGCTTTAACCAAACAATTTTTAGTCAATGGCAAAACCGCAATTAATTTCCAGTAAGTGTGAAGTCTCAGGGGCTGAAGAGTTTTTAGGAAAATAGGAAGTTAGTAAGCAGAAGACGATATTTAAAAATGAAACGGAGTGGAGAGGTGGCTCAGGGGTAGATCACTAATCCAGCATGCGCGAGGACCAGGGTCCCATCCCCGGCAGCGAAAATACAGACAGAAAACATGTTTCAGCTTCTTCTGCTGAATTTGGGCATGAGGTCAGCTGCCTGTATCGTGCAGCTTTTATTATGCCTGTTTTCTGACTTGTTGATTTCGTAGATTTATTTATTTATTTATTTATTTTCTTCACGTATTCCTAGATGCACACAATACAGCAATATAATTTGGTCAATATCCCCACCCTACCCCTGTACCCCTCTACCTTCTTCCTCCTGTCCCTGAATCCCTTGCCTCTCTTCTGAATCCTATATTTAAAAAAAGAGAGAGAGAGAGAGATGGACAGTGGGGGAGGGAGAGAGAGTGAGAGAGAGAGAATCAATTTTATTTAGCGTTTCACATGGCTTTCGTTGCTCAGATGCTTCATTGTGTACATGGTGCTGGGGTTTGAACTTGTGTCCTTGCGCATGCCAGTCAAGTGCCATAACGACTGAGTCACTTGTAGGTATATTTATAATAATGAAATAAGCACTATAAGAACTTTCCAATTGGAGAGGTGATTTCAATATCCATTACTATATTTAACCCAGTCATTTGGATATTATGTGAGAAACTGGAGACTGTGGATTTGCCCAATATCATTTGTACCTTAAATCTTCTGGACACCTTAACAAACCATTAAAAACCACTCATTTACATGTATTCTGTTGGAAAGAAGAGAAAATATGTACTTCTGACTCTTTGTTTTAGAAAATCCTGTAAGATATTTTTAATTTAAAAAATAAGAATCTACATTAAAGAACAAAGGGACAATATTTTTCAGGTCTCAACTAAATATTTCCTTCCATTTGAATATAAAACTTGGCCCAATAATCTAAATTTCTTAGATGCTAATTTGAATATGAAATGTATCACCCAGCTTCCCTCCATCCCCATGTTCAAGTTAATTTTGTTACCCAGATGATTTTTTTCCCCAATTTCCACATTCCCATATTTAATACTAAAATGGAAGTTAAATTCAAGTGGAATCTCACAGGATTTTGGGGTTGGCAGTGTATCCCAGAGGAAATAAACACCCGAGACACAGACCTGCTCCTTTTCAAGAGCTTATTTCTCTTGGTGACACAATCCCACTGTCCATAGCAAAATTCCTTTTTTGATGATTCACAGGCAATATTTACATTAGCAAAAAGAAAGGGAGGATTTAGCATGAAGGCAATTATTTACATCTCGTAGAATTTCTCAGAATCTGATAAAACTCTGACCTTCTGCCTAAATATACACACACATACATACACGTACAGTTTGCCTGGACATCTGTGGGGAGAGGTCTTCCCTGGTCCAGAGAATTTGGAAAGAAGGAAGCACTTTATTCGAGAGTGATTTATAACTTAATTAGAAAAGGAGGGTTAAATTAGAACAAAGAAAGTTTTATTTTTTTTTTTAAGAGAGAGGGACAGTGAGAGAGAGAAAGAGAGAATCAATTTTATTTTGTTTTTCATATGGCTTTTGTTGTTCTGACACTTAGTTGTGTATATGGTGCTGGGGTTCGAACCTGGGTCCTTGTGCATGTCTGGCTCCATCCCTTGAAGGGATTTTTAATACAAATTATTTTTATATGAATATATTTTAAGAGAGCAAGGGAGAGAGAGAGAGAGAGAGAGAGAGAATCAATTTTATATACTCATCTGATTTTTGTTTCTCCGACACTTAGTTGTGTATGTGCTGCGGGGGTTTGAACCCAGGTCCTGGTGCATGCCAGGCAAGCGCTCTTCCACTGAGCCACCATTCCAGCCCCTATTTTTCATGTTAACATTAAAATAACTCCTTATGGGGCCGGAGCGGTGGCTCAGCAGTTTCAGCGCTTGCCTGGCAAGCACGAGGACCTGGGTTCAAACCCCAGCACCACGAACACAACTGAGTGTTGGAGCAACTAAGGCCATGTGAAAGACTAAATAAAGTTGTTTCTCTCTTTCTCTGTTTCTCTCACTGTCCCTCTCTCTTTATTAAAAAAAAAGAAAAGAACTCCTTACTATAATATTACTCTAGAAGAATTCTTTTTAATGCAAATATTTACAAACAGAGCCTCATGAAAGATAGTTACAGACTCATCATCCTATTTATGTCCATGTAGAGTTTTGGTTACTCAATATCAAGAAAATTTACTTTTTATTTTTATTTCTCAGTGCTGTAGCCTTGCACATGCTAAGCCTGCTCTCTAACACGGACTACACCCTCAACTATTTTAACTATTTTTTATAATTTTTTTTAAGGAGAGAGGGACAGTGAGAGAGAGAAAGAGAGAAACATTTTAATTAGTTTTTCATGTAGTCTTTGTTGCTCTGAGTCTTCGTTGTGTACGTGGTGCTGGGGTTTGAAACCTGTGTACTTGCTCATGCCGGGCAAGGGCCCTAACCGCAGAGCCACCATTCCAGCCCCTATTTTAACTATTTTTAAGTGTACAATTTGGGGGAATAACACACATTCACAATGTACAACCGTCATTACTATCCATTTCCGGAACTTTTTCTTTTTTCCTCAGTGCTAGGGATTGAATGCGGGGGGTCCCTACCACTAAGCCACATCCATAGCCCTTTTTATTTTTTTTTATTTTAAGATAGCGTATTTTTTTTTTTTTTTAAAGAGAGAGGGAGAGAGAGAGAGAGAATCAATTTAATTTAGTTTTTCATGTAGCTTTTGTTTCTCTGACATTTTGTTATGTAGGTGGTGTTGGGGTTTGAACCCAGGTCCTCCTGCATGCCAGGCAAGCGCGGTAGCAGCTGAGCCACTGCTCCAGCTCCTTGAGGCAGCGTCTTGCTAAGCTGCGCAGACCATCCTTGAACTTGTGATGCTCCTACCTTAGTCTCCCCAGTAGCTAGAATTACAAGTGTGAGACCCTGCATGCACCTGGCTTCAATTCACTTGCTTTTGAGAATGAATTTTTAAGCATTTAAAAATGTATTTATTTATTTATTTATTTATTTATTTATTTATTTTCAGGGCTGAGGACCGAACTCAGGGCCTTGCGCCTGCTAGGCAAGCGCTCGGCCACTGAGCTAAATCCCCAACCCCTAAAAATGAAATTGAAATCAAATATTTCAAAAGTTCTGAAAGTAAATAGAACAGTTTTTACAAGTCTGATCTTCTTGGTTGCCATGGTTAGGCCAGGGTGGACTATCACTCTCTTGGAGTATCTGTCAGCTTTTTGTCGCTGTTCCAAAACACCTGACACAAGCAACTTGGAGGAGGAAAGATGTCCTTTGGCTCATGGTTTCAGAGGTCTCAGCCCATGGTCAGCTTATTGCACTGCTTTGGGCCTGAGGTAAGGTGGAGCATCATGGCAAAGCACATGGTGGGGTGCGTCCAGGCTTGAGGGAGGGGTAAAGAGAGGGAGTGGGCGGGAAAGGGAGAGAGAGTGAGAGAAATATAAAGAAAGGGGAAGCAGAGGGGCTGGAGCGCTGGCTCAGCAGTTGCAGTGCTTGCCTGGCATTCACGAGGACGAGGACGCGGTTTGAACCCCAGCACAAAACACAGTGACGTGTTGGAGCAACAAAAGCCACATGAAAAACTAAACAAATTATTGGCTCCTTTTTCTTTTTTCAGGGCTGAGGACCCAACTTGGGGCTTGTGCATGCTAGGCAAGCACTTTGCCACTGAACTAAATCCCCAACCCCTGATTCTCTCTTAAAAAGAAAAGAAAGGGGAAGGGTCCAGGGACAAGGTATAGTCCCCAAGAGCACACCCTCGGTGACCTTCTTCCTCCAACCCTGCCTCACCTGCTTACAGCTTCCACAGCCTCCCAGTTGGCCATTCAAAGTGTTAATCCATCAGTTGGATTGATCCACCAATGAAGTCAGAGCCCTCATGATCCAATCCCTTCCCAAAAGCCCCCTCTGAACTTGGCTGTCTGGGGACCAAGTCTCCCAGTCTTGATCCACACCACGCCACTGTGGTGGTTTTTTCTATTCCACCTTGCCATCCCAAGTGGCAATATCTTTTTATGCTGTTGGTCTTTTTCTTCTTTGTAGTGCTGGTGATGGAACTAGGGACCTTGTACAGCCTAGGCTAGTATTCTACCACTGAGCTGCATCCTCAGCTCTTATGTGAGTCTCTCTCTCTCTTTAAAAGAGAGGACAGTGTGTGTGTGTGAAAGACAGAGAATCAATTTTTTAAATGAGTTTTTCATATAGTTTTCGTTGTTCCAACACTTAGCTGTGTACATGGGTGCTGGTGTTTGAACCTGTGTACTCATGCATGCTGGGCAAGCATCATAATCGCCGAGCCACCCACTCCAGCCCCTTATTTGAGTTTCTTTCTTGTTTTCTTTCTTTCTTTTTTTTTTTTTTAAGAGAGAAACAACTTTAGTTTTTCACATGGCCTTAGTTGCTCCAACACTCAGTTGTATACGTGGTGCTGGGATTTGAACCAAGGTCCTCGTGCTTGCCAGGCAAGCGCCGAAAATGCTGAGCCACCACTCCAGCCCCTTATTTGAGTTTCTTAAAGGACACTTTCAACTCATGCACAGAAATGCTTTCACTTTTCTTCTACCTGAAAAATGTGAAGTGAGATGCGGCCCTGTGTAAAACTGCTAGATCCTCAGGGGGTCAACTGGTCTCAGAATTATCCTACATAAATAGCAGATCTCAGATTCAACAGGCATCGGCGATGAACATTTCAAATGTCCAACAAAATAATCTGCTTTGCAAAATTGCCCTCTTCTCCTAAAAGTGGCTGCTTGGTGTTTATGCCAGGCTTGAAACTCCATTCTGCCTTCATCCACTTACCTGCTTTTCTGCACCAGGACTCTTAATTCAGCGGTGTGTACTGGCCACTTGCAGGTACCACAGGCATTTACTCCAGATAGTTAACATTTATTGGGCATCTACTAAGGGCCCAGCACCATGTGGGTACTTCACCTATGTTATGTTCTCAACACAATCCTATGAGATAGGTACTGCTCTTATCTTCCCTGCAGAAAGGAGACAATTGTTGCAGAGGGAGCTAAGGTCACACAGGCACTCAGCTAACCTGATTACAAGGCAGCGCCTCCATAGAACCTTAGTTCTTAGATCTACAGTGGAGCTCACACATCAGGTGTGCTCTGAACTTCCTGAGGTCCACACGATGTCCAGCAAGTGGAGTAACCAAGAAGGGCTCTTTAGAAAATGGTCTGATCATGTTTTCTCAAACCTGCTGGAAACTGACAAGGCTTGAGTTGGATTTGTTCTTTTTTGTTTTTGTTTTTTTGGTACCAGGGATTGAACCCAGCGGCACTTAAATATTGAGACAAGTCCCCAGCCCCTTTTGATTATTTTTTATTTTAAGACGGGGTTTTGCTAAGTTACTCAGGGTTTAAGCTGCTGAGACTGGCCTTGAACTCAGAATCCTCCTGCCTCAGCCTCCTAAGCCACTGGGATTACAGGCTTGTGTCACTGTGCCCGACTGGATTTGTTGTTTATGAAGCCCCTGTTTGGAAAATTATCCAAGACTTGAAAAAGGATCACAGGGACCCCTAGGTGTCCTTTTAATGGAGTCCTGAGTGTTGGCTAGCAGACTTTCTTTTCTGGAAATTATTGGTTTCTATAGGGTATATACCTCTGATTATCTTGGCTTGATTGTATTATTTTATACTTTTATAGGGATAGAAAGTAAGTTGTGAACAACTGATAAACAATGCAGTTGTGTCTTACCCATAATGATTCCGAAACATAATGATTTTTATTTTCAAGATGCACAGTTTTATCTGGTAGAGATACAGTTGACTTTTATCTAATAGATAACCCACAACACTGCATATTCAGCTCTATATGCTATTAGCCAATTTCCATCTATTAATAAATTCATATCAGCTTTCCACACTGCCTACATACTTTTTCCAAATTGCCCTTTGAAATGGTGCTAACATCTTCAGTTCCTCATGAAGTAGCACATGTTCATTTTCTATTTGTGTGAGAGCCAGTACTTTACCTTTTGAAAATTTTATTTAGCACCCTGTCTTCAGGTCAAAAATTGAAGAAGAATCTGAAGCATATGCGGAAAGCAAAGGCAGCAAGAGAGGTGAAGGCTTAGTCAGTTCTAGAGGTGCAGCTCAGGGGTGTGTGCGGACTTAGCACACACGTGGCCCTGGGTTCAAGTCCCAGCACTAACGACAACAACAACATGTCTACTTTTGAAGTCTTGGACTTACTCATTAAAGAGTCTCTGCTTAGAACGTTAGTGCTATGGTATTTTCATTCAGATTGTACAGAGTCATTATCGCGTAATAGATGCTCAATAAATAGCAAAGGCATTAGCTTAAAAAACAAGACACTTGCACACACACAAAAGACTGAACAGCGACCAGGAAAAAGCCATGAAGACATCAAGTGAAAATAACTTGCAAAGATAACACGGGTGCTGAGTCCAGTTTTTAAAAGCATGATGGGAGCCTTTGGGGAATAGAAATACATTTAAAAACACTCATCATCCCTGCAAAATCCTTCCTCTGGGCTTGTGGGGCTAGACAAGGTCAGGAGGGTTTTTCTCTCAGGGAAATGCACCCACATGATCAAACTAGTCTCCTGCCTACTAGTGCCTGCCATTAAAGATCTTTAGATCCCGCCAAGGAGAACAGGCGCCCTCTGTTCCCATGAAGCTGTGTGCCCTAAACGCCATGCACTCACGAATCAGGCTTTCTGTGACACCGCCCCGGTTTTCTTGGGAACCCACAGCTTGGCCAGGCTGACACCTCACCTACAGGTCCTTTAGGGGTAACTCCAAAATACCATGCATTGAAGAACCTAAGCCCTGTGGCTCAGGCTTGCTGCCTCGTCCTGGTGCCAAGGCAGGAGAGAGGCTCATGTTCCGTGGGGGTGGGGAGCCAGGCAGAGATTCCTAAGCCACACATTAAGGACTTCCGTAAGTGTTGACTTTTTTTGCTAATATTATGTAGAGATCAGAACCATTTTTTCTCAAGGTTTGGTTTTTAACTTGTAGAAAATTATTTGGCCAGATAGATGATTCCGTGCTGGCAAAGATAGAATTCCATCTAGGAAGCTGGGCTCGGTAGTGCACACCTGTAATCCCAGGTATCCAGGAGGCTAAGGGAGGAGGATTGCAAGTTTGAGGCCAACCTTAGCAATTTAGCAAGGCCTTAAGCCACTTAGCTAGACTCTGTCTCAAAATAAAAAATTGAAAGGTCTGGGGATGTAGCTCAGTGGTAGAGCACTTGCCTAGTATGTGCTAGGCCTTAGTTCAGTCCTCAGTACTGCAATTAAAAAAAAAATAGAATACTATCTAGGTAAGAAAAAAATATCTAATTTCATAGGTTGAAGAATAAGGCAGTATTTGATACATGGACACAAAATCTAACACTTTAGTTCACCTGTTATAGTTTTTTTAAAGCATAGTATGTGCTCAATTAAACATAAATTGAGTCCCTACTATATATCTGAAATTATGGTGAAGCAAACATGAATACTTTTTTCTGTCCCATTAAAACGACTCTAAGCGTTTTATCCACAACATTTAACCACCCAGGGAGAGAGATCCTGTGTTCCTGCGTAGAATAGGTAAAAATCTGGAGACTGAGGTGACATTGGGTTTTCTTTTTCTGCTGACTGTGTTGTTTCGGGGGGAAATTTCACCAGAAGAGGTAGCAACCATCCTTACATTCATTCAGCCTGACTCGAGGAAGGACTCTGGCCCCAGAGCTCATCTTTACAGCCCATTTCTTTTAGTCACCTTAAAACAAGGGTTGTTTTTAAGTCCAACACTTTAAAAGTAGATACTCTATTATCATTGCTGCTGTTATTTTGGTTCTGAGGATTGAATCCAGGGCTTCATATATGCTAATCACGTACCTGTTGTTCAGCTATGCCCCCATTCCCCAAAGTGGACGCTTTAAATTGACAACAGTTTTAAAGTCAGCATGTCACTTAGGATTTATTTTGAACCATAAAATCTGTTTGTTTGAGGGGCTGGAGCGGTGGTTCAGTGGTTATGGAGCTTGCTTGGCATGCGTGAGGAATGTGAGTTCAAACCCCAGCAGCACGTATACAACGGAGTGTTGGAGCAACAAAAGCCACATGAAAAATTAAATAAAAATTGATTCTCTCTCTCTCTCTCTCACACTGTCCCTCTCTCTTTTAAAAAAAAATGTATATGTATGTGTGCGTGTGTGTGTGTGTGTGTGTGTGTGCGTGTGTTTGGGAGAGGAGATGATGATTGTGATTTGTTGAGAAACCTCCTGCCTGGGTAGTTTTTCTCTGGACCACTGACTTCCCACCTTACTGAAGCATGCCATGAGTCACGCTGTCTTCCTGGGTTTAATTTCTTCCTCTGCAGTTCCTAGTACTTATTCCCTTCCTACCCCAATCAAGTTGCTGAGAAGGGTAAATAGTCCTAGGCTGCTAGGTCCCACCTTTGCATTTTCTTCCTAGGGAAACAGGTACTGCAGAGACCCAGAGGCCTGCCTGCTGACATCCTATCGACGAGTGGCAGAGCTGAGATTTGGATCCAGGTCTTGTGCATTTCAGCTGAATCTGCTTAAGATGCTAAAGTACCAATCTTAATCCCAAACAAGTCAAGGAGGGGCAGGACGGGCAGAGCTGGACTGTCACACTTGCCTGAGGTTGTCTGGCACTTTTTCTCTGTGTGACTTTGAACAAGTTAGATGATTGTTCTGTGCCTCAGTTTCTTCATTTATGAAATATCGATGATGACATCTAACTCATCAGTTTACTATAAATATTAACTGAAAGCTTCACCATCTCCTTATCACACAAATACTATCTTCTTGCCTTCTAAACCTGTCCCTGCCATCCCCTAGATCAATAATCTATACCTTCCCATACCTTCTTTCTGGTTCCAGAAACTCTCCAAATGCATTCATTGTTCAATATCTATTTACTAAGGACCTACCATGTGCTATTTTAGATGCTATAGATGTAGTGGTGACCAAGGTAGTCCAAATTCCTATTCCCTGGAGCTTCCATTTTAGAATCTTACGCGGTATGAGAGAGCAGGTGGCAGAAGATAAAAAGAAACCCATGTGATGCGTGGATAGGATTACAGGAGGTGACCAGTGCAGGTTACCTCAGTGATGGGGCTACACCTGTGGTCAGGAAAGACCTCTCTGAGGACAAGGTGGCATCTGAGGAAGGACCTGAAGGTGGGGGTGGAGGAGTGGGTGTAGAGCAAGATCTTTTCCCCCAAACCAGGGATGACGCTGACATCTCCAGGAGAAGTGACCTGGACCTCAGGCGATCCCCCCAGGGGGTGTATCCAGGCTGAGTTCCCTGCTTAGAGGAAGAGGGAAGAGCCTGTGGGTGCTCTGAGCTCCACGCAGGTGGCTGCAAGGGCGCTGGAAAGGCTGTGGTTACCACTGATGAAAACAAGCTGCCCACTTCCCCAGACTCCCTGACAGCGTGGGTGGGGAAAGAGGCTGCAGCCGAACAGCTCCCAGTCCCAGATCCTCTTGGCTTTGCTGCAAACCCAGGCACACCTGGACCACAGAGTGGCTCTTCCCTGGGCCGGTATAATTTATGCTTTTTCTTAGATTCCAGAATGGCCTTGGAAATCCACTCCCCTCCCAGCTGCCGGCTTCCTTTTAGCCAGCCAGGGCTTGGATAAGCCTTGGTTCTTGCCGCCTGCACCAAAGCCAGGAAGCTCTCAGGCTTGGAGACATCTTATCCTCTTGTAGGTTGCCAGTCAGCTACCAAGCCTTGGAAAACAGAGAGCTGGAAAAAAAAGTCACTTGGATTTTATAAAGTGGTAACTACTGTCGGGCTTTATGTTATTAAACCTAAATGCCATTTTCCTCCTAAAGCTCTGGGGTGAGCTAACGGTTCTCTTGAATGTCAATTCAGGAAGTTTTACCCAAGAAAAAGGAGGCGGGAGAGTGGTGTTTGCCAAATCAGGAAATGTGAATTAACTGACGAGGAACTTAAAAAGAAAAAGAGACTGAGGCACAGAGAAGGGAAGTGGGAAGGAGGCAAAGGTAGTCATCCCCATACAGGAATACACTTGGGAAAGGAAGGCCAATTTTTATTTCATGTAAATTCCGTTGGCTGAAACTTCCTTTTTATTGTGGGTTGTTTTGAAAAACTTGGAGGAAAAGAAAAATCCCAAACCGAAGGCAGTCTCTGTGAAAGGAAAACCTAAGGTATTAGCAGGGATCCCAGCCCCTACCGTGTAAACATCCATCTTGGGCATGGAAACTCTTGCTCTCAGGGCTGTAAGAGTTCCCTGTTTCTCATCACAAACCTAACCACAGCTTTCTGCACAACATATGGTTTTAAACAATGAATACATTATTAGATCAAACAGGGGTCTCCTCCACCCAGCTTCCCTGCCCTGGTATTAGACCCACCTCATGGTTTCAAACAGGGCCTGCACGCCCCAGGGACAAAGAAAAGAAAGCCCTGTCTTTAAGCAGGTGTTCAGGAACCAAGAAGAATGAATCACTTTGGAAAAAAATGAAGGCAAAATTCAAGTTCATCTCTCATCAAATCTGCAGTGAGTTTCAGAAAATACAATTCATCTTTTTGTTTCCTCTTTCTTACAAGTGTCTCCTGGTTTTATTAAGAAACAGAAGTCATACTGTGTGCATCTATGAATATGTAACAATAAATCCCATCAATATTTACAGCTATAATGCACCAAGAAAAAATGTGGAGAAGTCAAAGGTCTGCTACACAATGTATTTTTCTCCAGAGTTTTTGCCCTGGAAGCCTCACCTGCCATTCTTCCTTTGGTGCTTCTTGCTAGTGTCCAGACTCAGTCCTGGTTAGGGCTGCCCTCGACAGGAGGCATTTTAAGGGACCCAGGGCACTGCAAGGATCTGGAAGCCAGTGTGGGTGCATGTGCCACTGTGCCTGTATCCACGCACATCTGCACACATGTGTGGTGGCAATGACACTAAACAGAATGAATCAACAGACATTATAGCTTACATGTCCAATTCTCATGGGTCTTTTCAAATTGATAAGCCTGGCTTTCACAAAGGATGCTGGGTCTCAGAAAAAATGCACTCCTAACTGCTTGGACCTGGGCGTGCTAAAGGTGGAAGAAGTGTGCTTAGAAAGGACTGGGACAATGGTTTGCAAACTCCAGTCTCTGAGACACGTGTGAAAAACATCTCAGTGATCCCACTCCCCAAAGACTCTGGGTGGAGCCCGGAATGGGCATTTTAACCAGCATCCCAGCCCCTGCGCACACTAAGGAGTACCAGCTTGCTTTCCCTGCCCTCCTATTCCCACACACAGTTAACTTGTGTTTTCCTTCCTCCTGAGGGCCTGGATCCTTCCTAAAAATAAACGTTAGTCTTGCCTCTAAGTAATTCGAGATGCCAGCTTTAATTCTTAATTTGAGATGCCAGCTTAACTCTGTCATTCTCCTCCCCCAGCAGTTCCTCCCCCCGTACTCACCCTTCACTTCCTTTCTTCCCTCTGATTCTCCTCCCTCCACCTCCTCACCTCTTCCTCCTTTTCCTGAGTGTACTTTAACAAGCCATTGACTGAGCTTCCATTGAAGTTTAAGTGGCTGAGGTGATAAAAATGAAGTCTGACCCCTGTCCTGCAGAGGCTGAAGTCAGGATTGGAGCGACAGATTTAGACCAACAGGGAGAGTACCACGTTAAGACTAAGGTGTAGGCCTTCTCAGAAGTCACCTGGGCAAGGTGGCTCAGAGGGAAGGGTTCTCCAGAATCTGTGTTCAATAGCACCTGTCATTTTCCAGGTATCTGAAGCCCCTGGTCCCAACATTCCACTTCTAACATCCACCAAACTAAAACACATGCCAGTGTGCTGGAAGAACAGCACAAGAAGCCAAATATCAGGGAAAAAGAGCAGAATTGGTTCCAAGTCATCATTGCAATGCTATGGTGTCCAAAATGTCCTAGAATTGAACACACATTTATCAAGTTATACACGAAGTGTGCTCTAGACAGATTTTCTGATCATTTGCATGGAAAGGGCATTACTCGGTAGATGAAACAGAGGATTTGGAGACTTTTATCTGCAAGCCCCCATCCCTCCATCAGTTTGCTGTCCTCTCCATTTCAGAACTCCCTGACTTTGGACAAGACATGGGTTTCTGGGTTTCCAACTCGTAAGAAAGGAATAAAGAAGACCTCTGCTTCCAACTGTTTGACAATGACACTGAGGTTCACACACCAATTCTGGCAAGATCACTTGAGTTTGCTGGGTTCATGAATAACACTCGTGCCTTTACTGAGGAAGGGAAGGGTAGAAGAGGAGACACAATTAATTTCACTGTACTCTTCACTGGCTAATTAGAAAACAGATTCATGAAGACTCAGGCCCAGAGAAAAAGCCCAAAGCGTGAAAAGAGACCAAAGAGGATTACATCATTTCCTCTGAGTCTTCCCTAAGGGCATCCTGGTATTGGAGAGAATGACTCAGGCCATAGAAATGAAGCAAAACAGACCCATTTCCAATACTGATTATTTTGGACCACAACCTTACACAGAAGATTTTTTTTTTTAAATAAAGGAATGAGGCAAACAAAGAGCATGGTTTTTGACTGGGCCGAAAATAAAACAGGGAAGCGTAAGCTAAATCATAACATGTGCTGTTCTTCTCCTCTCTGCAAAAAGTCAAAACAACTTACAGATTTTACCCGACTAAGTTAGGACATTTAGATCCCATAACATTCTTGGAACATAAGTATTGCTTTTAAAGTTTTTATATGTGTGTATATGTGTGTATATTTATTTATTTAAAAATATCATTTATATTATACATATATTTGAACCTTGGATAAGATACTGTTTTTTTTTTTTTTTTGGTTTCCAACTGTTACTGAAAGAGCTTGGTCCTTGCCCCGGTGCCAGTCCTATATGAAGGACACACAGTTTTGAGAAAAAGGAAAAAGAAGTTTTATTGTTTTGCTAGCAAAGGAAAAACACAGGGGACTTCTGTCCCAGAGACTATGATTTTGCCCATCAGGTGGAACAGGGGATCTTTAAAGAAGTAGTTCAAAGACAACATTCTACATACTCTCAGTCGGAGTTGTAATTCACTTGTTAATTTGAGAGACAGTCATTTCTGAGATCCTCTGTGCCATCCGCAAAGTCTGAATTACTTGGTTCCTGCCATGAGTGTGTGCTCAAAGACAGACTACTCTGCCTAGGATGGGGAAGAAAGGCAATCCTGTTTCCCCCAAGACTAGGGAGGGCAAGTAAAAGGAGAAGGGAAGGGAAGAGAAAGAAACCTGTCCCTTTAAAAAGTAAGTCTCCGTGGCAGAGCAGCAAGGGCTGTATTCAAAGCATGAATTGGACCACTGTTACACAACTTGTGAGTAAGGAATAAAGAAGACCTCTACTTCAAGCTGTCTGACACTGACACTGAGATTTATGCACCAATTGCACCAATTCTGGCAAAATCACCAGATTTTTAGCATATATTTAAATATATGTGTATGTCTATATTGGAGAGGGTACTGATAATTGAACTCAGGGCCTTGTGCTTGCCAGGCAACTATTCTACTCCTGAGTTAAATCACTTGCCCAAGGGTTTATTTTTTTAATTCACTCTTTATTATTGTAAGAATACCAGATCTAATTGGACAGATGAATTAAGCTGGAAGAACTTTTTATTATGTCTTCTGCAAGTAGCTGTTACTTTTATATTGAATTTGTTAAGTTCCCTGCCGTGGGATTGCCCCATTAATTTTATTCCTTTGCCTCCGGCAATAGAATGCTCTTAGAAATCTCTGGTTCACACTCAGGTGGTGATAGGGTACTGACATTTGCACACAAATACAGGTTGCTTCCCTTTCAGCTGACTCAAGTGCACTCTAAGGAGCCAGGAGAATCCCTGGGTGGCATCCATGGCAAATTCCTAAGTTGGGAGTCTGTTGTTCTGGCTGCTGAGTTGCATTCGCCCTGGGAGGCTGGACTCTGGACAGGCCTCGTCCCATCTCCAGGCTCCACCCTCTCCAGACTCCAGACTCCAAGCCTCCAAGCACACACCAGCCAAGGTGACCTGGGGGAAAAGAGGTCCTCTTGCTTTTGACAGCTTGAATTTTGTCCATTAAACCTCAGTGAGCCCTAGGAAGAAGTGCTCTTACCTCCTCTCCCTGCTATTTGTATCATCAGAAAGAGCCAGTTTTAAGGCAGTTTGGGTGTTTTTTTTTTTGTTTGTTTTGTTTTGATTTTTTAAGAAGCAATCCTTATTTAGTTTTTCACGTGACTTTCATTCCTCCGACAATTTGTTGTGTACATGGTGCTGGGGTTTGAACTTGCGTACTTGTGCATGCCAGGCAAGCGCTGTAACTGCTGAGCCACCACTCCAGTCCCTGATTGGGTGTTTTAAAAATTAACAAAGTGAACAAAGGAAAAGAACCTTCATGGAACTTTTTTTTTTGTACTGGGGATT
>PVKS010028372.1:0-26544 GCA_004027875.1 Aplodontia rufa | reverse complement strand
TTTTTTTTTTCCTAAACATGCTCTCTTCTTCCTGGAGGTGTCTAAACCTCTAAGACTATAGCACACTGTAAAGCTGTTTTCAAAAATGCAATCTCCAGTCTCCAGAGCAGCAGAAGATTGTTCCTTTCCTGTGTGCGTGTTTGGAGGCTTATTGGGGATTGAAGCCAGGAGCACTTTACCACTGAGCCATATCCCTAGCACTTTTTATTTTTTGAGATAGGGTCTAAGTTGGTGAGGCTTGCCTTGACCCTGTGATCCTCCTGCCTCAGCCTCCTGAGGTGCTGGGATTATAGGTGTGCACCATTGTGCCCAGCAGTGGTATTTTACAAACTACCTTTAAACCCATGTTATCTTCTGATAAACATTGAATTCTCACATCCACTTTTGTACCTAAAATTCCAAAATATTGTGGAAATAATGAATCTTTCTGAATCTTTTTCCCTTACCAAATATATGCACTCTGTCCCACCCTGATCACTGCTCTAGAGATGTTCATTTGACTGGGTGTAATGATGCATCCTTGTAATCTCAGCAACATGGAAGACTAAAGCACGAAAATCACAAATCTCAGCAATTCAATGAGGCCCTGAGCAACCTAGTAAGACCCTGTCTCAAAAAATGAAAAAGGGCCCAGGGATGTAGCTCAGTAATGAAGTGCCCAGTATTAAAACAAAACCCAGGGGCTGTAGCTGTAGCTCAATGGTTTCGGCGCTTGCCTGGCAAACACGAGGACCCGGGTTCAAACATCAGCACCACGTACACAACTAAGTGTTGGAGCAACAAAGGCCATGTGAAAAACTAAATAAGTTGTTTCTCTCTTTCTCTCTCTCACTGTCCCTCTCTCTTTAAAAAACAAACAAACAACAACAAAAAACCCAAACTGTAGCCTTTTCTGTAAGATACTCATTTCAGCAGTTTTCATTTGTAAGTACAAGCCTTTTTCATCATATCTCAAGGTATAAATTTCCTAGGAATGACAAATCACCAATCTGTGATGCACCAAAGATTATAAATGTCTTGTTTGCTCTTTTTAAATGTTTACAATTGAAGTGCAGGAGTCAGCAAACTTCTGTGAAGAATCCAAGAGTAGGTATTTCCAGCTCTGAGGCCTGAACTGTCCTTGTTGGGCATCCTCAAGTGCGGAGTTGGAGCATTAAAGCAAATAGTTATGGTATTTAAGTCTCCTAGTAGAGATATGTATTTCACTCTTTGCCAGTACTTCCCAGACTTCCTCAAATATGGACATTCCTGTTTAATATTTTTTTTCTTTTTTTGAGAGAATCAATTTTATTTTGTTTTTCATGTGGCTTTCGTTGCTCCAAAGCTTTATTGTGTACATGGTGCTGGGGTTCAAACTTGCATACTTGTCGCAGGCCAAGGAGGCACCATAACCGCTGAGTCACTGCTCCAGACCCACTGTGCTTAATGTTTATTAGCAACACTGAGACTGTTTTTCAGATACACTATAGAAAATATGGCACCAGAGAAAACCACAGCACTCTCCTGTTTCAGCAGAAGTTCTTACTTACCAACAAGTAAATGATATGATTATTACTCAGTTTTCATAGGTACTCATTGTGGAATTAAATATTTTAAGTCTTCCGCTATATCTTTCAAATGCACTAAAATAAATTTTCAGTTCATTTTAACAAAAAAAAAAAAGTTATGCTCGTGTTTCCATAAAACTATAAAAACAAGCCATAGTTGACGGATGCCTGCTATACTGAACAACATGTACAGTGAATAGATTTACTTAAAGGCCCTAATGAAATAATTTATCATTCATCTTTTACTGTTTCCTTAGACAGATACTCAAAGTGTAAATTCTAATGTGAGATTATGATGTTAAGGGACATACTGGAAAGGAGAGAATCACTTTGTGATCAGGAAGGTTTGTCTTCAGATCTGATGAAGACCATGATAAAAAAAAAACTCTGCTGGGCTAGGTATAGTGGTACTATAATCCCAGTAGCTCAGAAGGCAAAGGCAAGAGGATCCGAATTCAAAGCCAGCCTCAGCAACTTAGCAAGGTCCTAAGCAACTTAGTGAGACCCTGTCTCAAAACAAAAATTTAAAATGGGCTGGGATGTGGTTCAGTGATCAAGCATCAACCTCTGGTACCAAAACAAACAAACAAACAACAACAACAACAAAAAAAACGCTGCTGGGACTATAGTTCAGTGGTAGAACATTTGCCTAACATGCACAAGACTGAGATTGATCCCCAGCACCACCAAACACCCTGCCGTAACTTTTTAAAGTATATATTCTATGTCTCAAGCTATGCTAAATACTTTTTGTAAACTATTTCTTGCATTTGAAAACAAAACTTAATGCTGTACATTCCATTAAGCCCCACTTTATAGAGAAACTATAGCAGACAGTAATGTGGTCAGGTTCACAACAGCAAATTAATAACACAACAGGGACTAAGCCCCAAGACTTCAAATACCCAAAGGTCATTCTTTGATACGAGCCCAACCTATTCTCCATGGTGGACAGAGAAGACTTACCATGTATTTAAGGATTACCCAAAATTATTATTTTTTAACTAGCTCACCAGACATAGCTTTTCTGAAAAGTCTTACTGTTTTTGTAGATTTTCTTCTTCTTTGGGCCAGAATTTCTAGGTAATGGAATGCCCTTAGTTCAAGTTCCTGAAACATCTAGGGAAAAATTCAATGTTTTTTTTTTTTTTTGCCAGTCTAAGACCTACTAGCTTCTAGGTCTCCATGTTTTTTCTGTCCTAGGAACTGTCTTTTCTCTCTATTGTAGGCGTATGTGTAGACACTTTACAGGAGATGCCCCCAAAATAGCCATGGTGGTATCTTATTCTGTGGCTCCCGAGGGTAACCTTATCATAATACAATAGTCCCAACAACATGTGGCAGTGAGAGGATGGCATGATACAGTGTCATTTTCCTTACAGAAAAGTGTACTTCCCAGCCAGAAGCCATTTAGTAAGAACTGGGATTGACACTTGCAACTGAAGGGGAGCATATCATATTGATTTATAAGAAGTCTTCAGTGAGGCGGTGATCCCCATTCCCATTCCAACCTTTACTTTTATGTTCCTGGTACTGGGAATTGAACCCAGGGGGTGCTCTACCACTGAGTGCTACACTGACAGCCCTTTTTATTTTGAGACAGAGTCTTGCTAAGTTGCCCAGGCTGAATGCAAACTTGCAATCCTCCTTTTTCAGTCTCCCAAGTACCTGGGTTTACAGGTGTATACCACTGCTCCTGGCTGCCTTCGCAACTTCTGATGGCCCCCAAATGCCCCTTTCTTGTTTTGGTATGACTATCCCATTGTGGGCAACTCCCATTATAGTTACTGCTATGTTCCTCTTCCAGGAACAGATAACTAACCTAGAGAGGAAAAAAAAGAGAGATGAAACAAATTGCCCTCCAAGTATGAAGTAAAATCATTTTAATTATTTAAAGATCAACGCTGGGTTTTAAAAAAGTTCATAAATCTCCAATGCAATGATGACCTGGGGAAATGGGTATAGCAGCCTTATATAAGTTATCTGAGTTAATAAACATTATCACAGTATTAAGAAGGCAAGGTAAACAAATAGCTTAAGTATTTTATTTGCAACTAAGCTTGTTAACACTATATAATGAAAATGTACAAAGAATAATGTTGCAGTTTTTGGTTAGATTTAAGTCAAAGACATTCATTAATAAGGAATCTTCGAATGTGAATATTCCAGAAATTTCTCTAAGCCATCTGATCAGAACAACCGTCTCTGAACATTACCTTACTTTGGAAGGTATTGGCATACATTTGAATTAAACTCAAAAATTTTTAAAATAAGCCATAATTAAAAAAAAAACTATTCTATATTCAAACTAAAACAATTTTAATAGAACTTTCCTTTCCAGAAACAATAATAAAGGAAACAAGGCATTTTGTAAAATGTGGTCCTGAACAAGTCACAGTAAAAAATAAATGTATACTTAACTCCACCTCCTCAAAACAGAGGCTACTTTCTGTTCCGCAGCCTTAGAAACAAGGTGAAGAACAGCCTATAAGCAACTTCAGATAAGGGGTTGCCAAAAAAAAGCTCAAGCAGTTGAACATGGACACCTCAGAATTTGGGGGAACCTGACCAAAGGATCTGAATTGTATTTTTAATAACTGATACAAAGGTGAAGTGGTTCCTCCCAAAAAGCAGTGCTGCTGTAGCCTGGCCCAGTCCCTTGCTCACCTATGCTATGCTCCCGAGCAAACCCTGATGCTTTTGCTCCAGGAGACTGTTTTCCCTTTAGAGGTTCAGTGTCCAGGGAGCTCAGCTCTTTGATTATGTGAAATGAGGTGAGCATCGACTCCATGGGGTATTTTAAGGCTTGGAGTCAAAGATTATTTTTCTAACAAGACTAGGTAGAGTCCATGTGTCAATGGCCTGTCTCCAGTTTGTTCTAATTTCTCACCACACATCTGTAGATCTAGGACTGCAGACCTTTGCTATATATTATCATAATCACATCTAAAGTCCATCCTAACTTATGATTCATATTCTGTGCCTGGAAACAGTCCCTGTATTTAACAATAATACCTACACATAAAACAATCCACTGTTACAACTTATATGGTCACAAAACATTAATGATCTTCTGTAGACCAAGCAAATGTTTTTAACCATAATTGTCGTGCATCAAATTCACAGCCAGAATCCCCAAGATCAAAGAAAAAAAAATTTTGCACAATACAAATAATAACTTAAAATATACATACACACATATACACACACTCTCACACACACTTCTTACAGAACTGTGCTTGGGGAAACTCCATTTGTTGAGTGCCACTGAAGGCATATTTTGCTAAACTGCTGCTCCAGGTATTTTTGTTTCGAAAATCTATCACAGTAGGGCACAGCTGTTTATTGGATGAGCAGAAAAGAAAGATATGCTTGTGGCAACCAGAAAGTTTAAGGTCTTTCAAGTTGTATAAAATGGACCTGCAGAAACTTTTAAGTGTTCTCAGGATGCAAAGTTTGGAGCTGAAATGTGATATCAAACCAGTTGCAAAAAGTGTACAGCAGCCATCTCTTGAGGTTAAACCTGGTACCCAAATAATGCAAGACAGCTTCAGGATACATCTGCAAATTAGGAATAAAAAGCAGAAGATAAGAATCCTATAAAATGTAGTGCCACCTTTTCCAGTATTCATATGTGATGAACACATGAATTACCATTGAAAAAATCACTACACTTTATGAATTTAAGAAACCTGGCTCAAGTTCAGTTAGATATATAGCAATTTATAATTTATGCTTTGAGTAACTGATAGTTGTTGTAAAGTGCTTAGAATTAAGAAATCCTGACCACACACCTAACTTAAGGAATCAGCTTTCATAAATGAACAAATGGAACCAAAAAACAAAACAAAACAAAAAAGTTGGTGCTATAACCAGAATACCACAGGTTTCAATGCTGGCTGAACTAGTAAATATATGAGCTCAGACAAATTATTTAAGCTCTGTTAAGTGTTATATCCTTACCTATAAAATGGTGTTAATGCTTCCTTTCTCATAGTGTTACTGTGAGGTTCATGCTAAGATTCACTGAAGAGGGATGGAGAATGGTGGCTCAGTGGCAGAGTGCTTGCCGGACATGTGCAAGGACCCAGGGTTCAAACCCAGCACCACACACACAACTAAGTGTTCAGAAAAACAAAACCAGATGAGAGGAAAAATAAATAAAAACACAATCCACCTAAAACCAGGTGAAAAAAAAATTGATTCATTCTTTCTCTCTCTGGCTTTTTTTTTTTTTTTAAGATTCACTGAAGATTTAAAGGGTTTTTAACAGTGCTGGGCACTAAGTATTCTTAGTTATTATTTTACTTCACAGGGCATTTCACAGGGGCTCTTTGCTCTCAGGGGACAAAATTTGCTATGCCAAAAACCTTGCTCTACATACTCGGAAAATCCAAAGAAAACTTGGCATACTTACAGCTTGTTGGTCTTGTCCCATATCGCCGCATAATCTGATCATGTGTGAATTTCACAAAAGATTCATACTGTTCTGTGAGGGAAAAAACCAACATACTTATCCCAGAAACTGCCTTCACCCCCAATTTTTCAAGAATTAAGTGTCAGGATCACATCTAATTTCCAGCTTGAATTCTTGGCCTTCTCAAACCCTCCTTATGAAGGTCATTCAGAGATCTGTTCCTCTTCAATCCCAGATTCAAATTCCAGGCTCCTAGACTTGGTTACTGATCACTCATAGTAACATTTTCCTAAAAACCTCTTCTCTGCTATAACTCCATCACCTACCCCTCACCAAGAAAGACATATGTACTTATTAAATGTTAGTAAATCTCCTATGAGACATGAAGTGTTTTGTTTTCGGTGCTGGGGATGGAACCCAGGGACTTCTGTTAAGAATTCCACCACTGACCCACATTCCCAGCCCCTGGGACACGAAGTTTTGAAGTCCTCTTTTTGCTATAAATTTCAACATACATATTGAAAAACATGAATAGAAGAGGCAGGATGGCCACACAAAGCTAAGAGAAAATCCTAAACTATGTAATGGTAGACAGTTCTGCAGAAACACCACTCTCTAAAGGAAAGCTCATTAGGTAGAAGTAGGGGCTAGAGCAGTGGCTCAGCAGTTACGATGCTTGCCTGGCATGCACGAGTACACGGTTTCAAACCCCAGCACTCAGGTACACAACTAAGTGTCACAACAACAAAAGGCACATGAAAAACTCAATAAAAAAATTCTCTCTTTAAAAAAATAAAAATAAAAAAGAAAGGTAGAAGTAGTCTGACATTTGTGAAAATGGAAGTAATTTAGAGTCAACTGATAAGGGAATTGAACCCAAGGCCTCATGCATGCTAGGCAAGCACTCTATGATCAAGCTATACTCCCAGCCCCTATTTACTTAAAATACATACAGTAAACTAAAAAAAAAAAAAATACACACAGTAAGTATCTTAAAGGATCCAATTAGCTCCATAAGGAAATCTATTTTTAACTTTGCTTAACACAACACTTCTCAATTTAAAGCAGACCTATTGCTGGGTATGGTGACACACACTAGTAATCCCAGTGGCTCAGGAGGCTGAAGGTATTTAGAGGTAACTTAGTTAAGACCCTGTCTCAAAATAAAAAATATTAAGAAAAGGCTAGGGATATAGCTCAGGGGGTAAAGCATCCCTGGGTTCAATCCCCACTACTGCAAAGGGGATCACAAACCCAGGGCCTTGTGCATGCTAGGTAAGTGCTCCACCACTAAGCTACATCCCCAGCATTTTTTAAAAAATTTAATTTTGAGACATGGTCTCACCAAGTTGTCCAGACTGGCCTGAACTTTTAAACTTTTGATCCTCCTGAACTCAGCCTCCCAGACAGCAAAATTATAGTTGCGCACCACTGCACCCATCTCCAACACTGCCCTCTTTTCACTAATCAGGCCTCACTTTCTATACTGGATTCAGAGGGTCTCAATACCCAACCCCCCTCCCAACACTGCTGTGCAGGGGATCAAAGCTAGGACATGCTAGGCAAGTGCTCTACCACTAAACTTCATCCCCAGCCCTGTAGTCCTGATTCAGATTCCTTCCTTTCACATAAGGCTCTACTTGCTTTATTCTACTATACATCCCAAAGCACAGAATGCCTAACTTGCCATATCCACGTCACCTATTAACCAACCATTTGGGTAGCCCAAATGCTCAACCAATGGTCTATTCATATGGAAAATTTTTTTTCTATATTATGTACCATTACTGAAGAGGAATCTCAATATTTAAAATTCAATGACTTTTTTTGCAGGAAGCCCTCCTTTTTTTGAATATCACTTAAGCAAGGGTTAATACTTAATAAATCCTATTAACAATGATAGCATCAGGGCCTACCTGCTAGTTTGGTATTGAGGATTTGCTCATACTCCTCTCGAATTTTATCTTCATAGTCTTTTAAGAGCCTCTCACATATTAATCCAACTTGTCGAAGGGTAAAGGTGGGCTGGTCCTTCTTCATCCAGGAGGAACCTAACCAAAAGATAAATCTAGTTTACATAATACATTATGGTTCTAAGGTTTATAAATAACAACTTTATATAATTAGTCCTCAAGGTATATAAAAACTATTTAGAACTGGGCGTGGTGGCACACACCTGTAATCCCAGCTACTCAGGAGGCTGAGGCAGGAGGATCCCAAATTTAGAGGCCAGCCTGGGCGACTTAGCGAGACCCTGTCTCAAAATAAAAAATAAAAAGAGCTGGGAATGTAGCTCAGTGGTAGAGTGCCTTTGGGTTCAATCCCCACTACCACCAAGAAAAAATAAAGTTTCAGAAAAATTATCTTTATGTTACATGGAGCAGTCTCACAAAATTCTGTTTCTGTCTTTAGATATAATGCCATAAATGTCTGTCCATACTCAATGCTCATTTCGTAAGGACAAAAACAAAAAATTGATATAGAATCTCCAGTCCAGATTAGAAGTTACTAGATTTTTGGAGGTCATTTAGACCTATGTTTAAGCAAGTAGGTTCAAGATAATTATCAGGAAAGGAAACACATTCTGATTTAATTCTATGGTAGGGCTTGGGCAGCTTTTACTTTTTAAAGTAAAAGGTAATTCTAGTTGTTATAGGGAATTTTAGGCTCAGGAAACCAAAGGACTCACCCAATTAAAAAAAAAAAAAAGCCTGTTAGCAAAGTCATCCTTTAAGGTCACTGAATTATGTTCTTAACAAGTTCAAACACATTCACAAAAAATTTTTAAAAGTATAACAAGTTCAAACACATTTCACAGAGAATTTTTTAAAAGTATAACTAAGGAGACAAGCTTGTGATGCTCGCTTGTAATCCCAGCTGCTCAGGAGGATAAGGTAGGAAGATCACAAGCTCAAGGACTGCCTGGAAAATTTATCAAGATACTATCTTAAAATAAAATTAAAAAGTAAGAAAAAAAGGGCTGTAGCTGTAGCTCAGTGTACAGCACCTGTCTAACATGTGCAAGGTCCTGGGTTCAATCTCCAGTACTGCAAAACAATGACAAAAACACACATGAAAACCTATCATCAGAACTTCCATGGTGAACACTATGGATTCCTTTGCTTAAATACCTAATACCCAGTATAAACTCCTTTTAGTGTCCTCTCTGACCCTTTCCTAGCAGAGTCTGTGAAATTCAAAACTACATTTTTTCTGACATTAAGATGTCAGAAGTCATTAGGCTTTGCCAGTGAGATTTACTCACAAAAGATCTAAAAAATTCAGTACTGAAGTAAGTGGGGGGATAATCTTAAACCAGGCATCTATTCCAGTGCTGAGGCTAAAGCAGCCTGGTTCTGGAGTCAGCAAATGGGAGTGACAGATCCCAAAGGTGGTTTCTTGACCATGATAATAAGCAGCAGTCCCAGCGGTGGCCCAGTTATGCTGTGTTTTTCAGATCTCAGAATAGAATCGGTTTCTTTATCCCTATTAGTCTTCAAGCCATTTAATACAGAGAAACAAATGGTTAACTTCACTTAACACCCAGAAGCAAATAATTTTTGTTTATTCTAAAATATATATGTGAACTAAAAGTATGTATTTTGCTCTACAAATGAAATCTGACTGAAACATTTTCCTTTGGCAATTAAGTTCCCAAACATCATGTAATCATTTCTCTGCCCACAACATATTCTATTACTTTAAAATTATATTACTGAAAAAAAAAAGCAAAAAAGTAAAAAGAAACAACCTACTAGGAGACTTGCTAACTGTAATCATGAAAGATCTATCATTTAAAAAAGTACTTACTGTCCTAGAGCTAGGATCTTTGGCTTACAATGAGACACTTCAAAAAAAAAAAAAAATTGCTGGTCATGGTGACTTGTGACTGTAATCCCAGTGCCTTGGGAGGTTGAAGCAGGAGTATTGCAAGGTTGAGGCCAGCCTCAGCAACTTAATGAGGCCCTAAACAACTCAGTGAGATAAAAAAGGGCTTCGGATGTAGCTCAGTAGTTGAGCAGTTACCTAGCATGCTTAGCATTCATGGGGGCCTGAATTTGATACCCAGCACTTAAAATAATAAGCACAATATATTAAGCTGAAGATGAAATTCACATAACAGAGAATTAACAATTTTAAAGTGAATAATTCAGTGGCATTTAGTCACGTTGTCCAACAACCACTTCCCAGACCCAAATCATTTCCATCACTCCAAAAAGTAAAAACTCCTTACCTGTTAAGCAGTTTCTCCCCATTCTTCCCTCCCACTACCTTCTACCAAACAACAACTTCTGTAAGGAGATAATGAATAATCAAGGTAACTTTTTATTTATTTGGTATTGGGGGATTGAACCCAGGGCATTTTTACTACTGAGCTACATCCTCAGCCCTTTTCTTTTTATTTTATTTTTCAGGGCTGAGGACCGAACTTGTGGTCTTGTGCATGCTAGGCAAGCGCTCTGCCACTGAGCTAAATCCCCAACCCCCTAGCCCTTTTATTTTATTTTTTTGTGATGGGGGTCTCATGAAGTTGCTGAGGCTGGCTTGGAACTTGCAATCTTTTTGCCTCTGCCTCCGCTTCCCAAGTCTCTGGGATTGTAAGCATGCACCACTGCACCCAGCTCAGGGTAACTTTTTTTTAAAGAGAGAGAGAAAATCAGTTTTACTTAGTTTTCAATGTGGCTTTCGTTGCTACGACATACTTCATTGTGTATGTGGTGCTGGGGTTCAAACCCACATACTTGGGCATGCCAGGCAAGTACTGTAACTGCCAAGCCACCACTCCAGCCCTCAGGGTAACTTTTTAACCTTTAGAACTGTTAAGTAGAATCCTGAGAGGAAACCAAAAACCTCTTCTGTTAAAGGATACAAGAGTTCACCACTACTACAGATATTCAAATACAAGCTTGCTGACTATAGGCAGGGAAATGGCAGGCAAGGTGGGTTCACAAAGTGACCATGATTCCCTCCAAGACCAAGATTCTATTTTTGAGCAAGTCCCACTATACGATATACAGCAGCACTGTCCAACAAAACATTGTGCAGTAACAGAAACATCCTATAGTTAGTTGCCTAATATAACAGCCACCTATGGCTACGATGCACTTGAAATATGATTATTATAACTGAAAAACTGAATTTTTAAATTTTATTTAATTTTAGTTAAGTTAAAATCAAACACCCACAAGAGGCTAACAGACACACTGCAGTTATAGAGGAGCACAGTCTTATACTGGATAAAGAAAGCCCAAACAAATTAATTCACAGTCTTTTCCAATTTCTGTTTTTTCTTTCAGAAAGAGTGTGAGATACAGAGAGTTAATTTTATTTTTTTCATCTGCTTTCCCCCCATCCCCCAGAGAGAGGAAAGAGAATCAGAGAATCAACTTTATTTATTTTTTCATCTGGCCTTTGTTCCTCCAACAATTAGTGTACAATGGTCCTGGGGATTGAACCTAGATCCTCATGCACACCAAATAAGCACTCTAATCGCTAAGCCGCCTCTCCAGCTCATGACTATGTTTTTTTTCTTTTCCCTTGAGAAAGAGATAGTGAGAGGGAGAGAAAGAGAGAATCAGTTTTATTTAGTTTTTCATGTGGCTTTTGTTGCTCTGACACTTCATTGTATATGCGATGCTGGGGTTGGAACCCACATCCTCACACATGCCAGGCAATCGCCATAACCACTGAGCCACCGCTCTAGTCCTCATAACTGTGGATTAAAAAGTATTTATAAGTAGCAGTATAATGCAACTACTTTACTAATTTCATTACTTTAAAAGAGACTAGTTCTGGATTGGGAAGCTATCATTAAGAATACTATTAACAAACTCTTACATAAATCCATTCTGCACACTAAGACATGCTTACCTGGAGAACTAGGTGCTGTGAGTGCAGAGGAGTGAGGCTGGCTTTCTGAAGTACAAGCTTCACTTTGATTGAGAACAACTTCTAAATGTCTCCACCTCTGATAACGACTATATTCTTGCTTTATGTTCTGAAAAATTTGCTCTAACAAAAGAAATAAACAAGCATTCACTTTATTGTATCATTTCAAACTTTCTTCAAAAGTTGGGAGACGGGCTGGAGAAGTGTCTCAGCAGTTGGAGCACTTGAGGGGGCATGCGTGAAGACCTGGGTTCAAAACCCAGCACCACATACACAACTAAGCGTTAGAAAAACAAAGGCCAGATGAAAAAATAAAGCTGATTCTGATTCTCTTTCCTCTCTCTTAAAAAAAAAAAAAAAAACAGTTGGAGAAGAGAAGGAACATCTTCTGACTAGACTCTAGACTTTAAATATTCCCTTTAGCACGCAGGTCTCAATCTCCTATCCGCCCCCCCATGTAATTTCTTTCTTCCTTTAAGAGAAAGAGAGAATCAATTTTAGTTTTTCATCTGGTTTTAGTTTATCTGACACTTAGTTGTGTATGTAGTACTGTGGTTCAAACTCAGGTCCTTGCACATGCCAGGCAAGCCTTGCCCAACTGCTGAGCCAATGCTCCAGTGCCCCCATGTTATTTCTATTAATAAACACTGATACTGTATAAAACACTCCTTCTATAACCCCAGTTAGTATGTTCTTATTGCTAATACTTCAACAACGCATAGAACAGCAGCTATTTTGGCACAAACCACCCAGAGAGCTCTCTGCACTTGTCTTCCCATAGCAATGAAGATCAGAACTGTTGTTTGTTGGATGAGTAACTTATTTACAGTAAAAGATACCTCCATTTATCCAATAAGAAGTTATTTTTATTTTTTAATTTTTGCAGTACTAGGGATTGAATCTGTGGGTGCTGTACAAGTTACATCTCCAGCCTTAAACAAATAAACAAAAAAAAATTCCAACTTTGAGACAGGGTTTCAATAAATTGCTCAGGCTGGCTTCTAACTTGTTGAGCCTCCTGTTTAAAACTTCTGAGTGGCTGGGATTACAGGCATGTGTCCTGCATCCAGCAGAAGTTATTTTTGATCTTTATATTTTACATTTTCAAAGACTATAGTATTAAGGGGTGAGTCTCTTATCACTCAGTGCCTTCCAATAATGAAGCTTTTTTCCCATGTGAGACTCTTTAAGATCTTTGGAGAAGACAGCGAAAACTATGTTCACACACTGGACACTGACTAGGGGAGAAGCTGAGAATTATCGCTTAGAATCATGGTCAGAGCTTAGACAGAATTTTCTGATCCTACAAGAGGCAACATTTGGTAGGATTTAGATTGGTCTTCTGAGATAAGGAAATCACAAACCAAATTTCTAACACTATTAAAGGGAGTCCAGGAAACCAGTAAATACCTTGAAGTATACGCCTAGAGACAACAAAGAATCTGGAAGGATGTGGTTTTCAAGTTTTTCATTTTTGTGGTGTAATACCTTATTCACCTGCCAGACATTATAAAGTCTCCTAACAAAAAACAACTAAAGCTGGACACCATGGTCCAACCCTGTAACCCTAGCTACTCAGGAGGCTGAGGCAGCAGGATCCCAAGTTCGAGGCCAGCCTTGGCAACATGATGAGATCTTGTCTTAAAAAATAAATAGGGGGGGCTAGAGCGGTGGCTCAGCGGTTGCAGCACTTGCCAGGTATGTACAAGTACACAGGTTCAAACCCCAGCACCAACATACACAAATAAGTGTCAGAGCAACAAAAGCCATGTGAGATAACTCAATAAAAAATTCTCTCTCTCTCTCTCTGTCCTCTCTCTTTAAAAAATAAATAAATAAATAAATAAACAAATAGGGCTGGAGCTGGAGCTGTGGCTTGGTGGTTGCAGCGCTTGCCCGGCATGCACAAGCACACGGGTTCAAACCCCAGCATCCACATACGCAACTAAGTGTTGGAGCAACGAAAAGCATGTGAAAAGCTCAATAAAAATTGATTCTATCACTGTCCTTCTCTCTTAAAAAACAAAGCAAAAAAACAAACAGGGCTGGAGAGGCAGCTCAGTGACATACATGAAGACCCAGGTTTGAACTCCAGCACTACATACACAACTGTCAGAGAAAAACCAGATGAAAAAATAAATAAAACTGATTCTCTTTCTCTCTTTAAATAAATAAAAAAGGGGCTGGAAGGGCTGGAGCGGTGGCTCAGCGGTTTCGGCGCTTGCCTGGCAAGCTCGAGGACCCAGGTTCAAACCCCAGCACCACGTACACAACTGTGTTGGAGCAACTAAGGCCATGTGAAAAACTAAATAAAGTTGTTTCTCTCTTTCTCTGTCTCTCTCACTGTCCCTCTCTCTTTAAAAAAAAAAAAAAAAGGGGGGCTGGAGATATAGTTCAGTGGTGGTAGAGCACCACTGGGTTCAAACCCTAATACTGGGGTGGGGGGCAAACCAAAAAACCATAAAACCCCAGAAAACTGTATCATCCTCATCTCAATTCAAATTATTCTTGTACATATGTTGCTATAACTGTATTTTTTAATGATGAAAGATATTAATGCTACTTTACTTTTTTTTTTTTTTAAGAGAGAGGTCCAGTGAAAGAGAGAGAAAGAGAGAATCAATTTTTCATGTGGCTTTTGTTGTTCTGACACTTAGTTGTGTATGCGGTGCAGGGGTTTGAACTTGCGTCGTCCTCACTTATGTCAGGGAATCGTGTAACCACTGAGCCACTGCTCCAGACCTGCTACTTTACTTCTTAATACCTATGTGACTATACTTTGGGAAGTCATTCTAGATCTCTAGTTCTTCGGTATAAATGTCAAATACCTATTTGATTAGGTAGTGAGAATCAACGTCAAAGATTAATAATGCCAAAATAAGTGACAGTACTATCTAGGATATGAACTCAAAGGAGCTCCACATATAGGTAAACTCCTTAACTCTCCACTTAAATGCTGGAACAATGTGGGATGAGCAATGGTTACCTTTAAGAGTGCTAGGAAGTTTCCTATTTTATTTCAGACCCTTGAATTTACAAAGTCTTAGGGGCTAGAGTGGTGGCTCGATGGTTACAGCGCTTGCCTGGCATGCACAAGGACACAGGTTTGAACCCCAGTACCACGTACACAACAAAGTGTCAAAGCAATGAAAGCCACAGGAAAAACTAAATAAAATTATTTCTCTCTCATGGTCCCTCTCTCTCTTAAAAAAAAAAAAATTACAAAGTCTTCACTTCATTTTTAGAATGTACTATTCCTCAAGCACACACATGCCAGATTAAATACAGGGATGTAAGGAACTGAAATGCAATGACTTGAAACAAGAAAGGACAAGTATGAGGACAATGCTCAAGAGAACAGAAGTTCTTTGATAAAACCTCTAATGGCCTCCTGTATGGTAAAGAGAACAAATGGAAAGATACAACTTTGAGGTTTAGTAGAAAGACTAAGTTCAAGAATATGAACATGGTATCCACAGGAGAAAAACAAGGAAGTAGGTATGATTATCTTCTGAAAGAGAACACATAGAAAAGAAAACAGTATTTTTTTTTAAAGCAAAATGCAAAAGTTCTTTAGGGGGGCTAGAGCGGTGGCTCAGCGGTTGCAGCACTTGCCAGGTATGTACAAGTACACAGGTTCAAACCCCAGCACCAACATACACAAATAAGTGTCAGAGCAACAAAAGCCATGTGAGATAACTCAATAAAAAATTCTCTCTCTCTCTGTCCTCTCTCTTAAAAAAAAAAATAAATAAATAAATAAACAAATAGGGCTGGAGCTGGAGCTGTGGCTTGGTGGTTACAGCGCTTGCCCAGCATGCACAAGCACACGGGTTCAAACCCCAGCATCCACATACACAACTAAGTGTTGGGGCAACGAAAAGCATGTGAAAAACTCAATAAAAATTGATTCTTGTAGGCCTCCTGTATGGTAAAGAGAACAAATGGAAAGATACAACTTTGAGGTTTAGTAGAAAGACTAAGTTCAAGAATATGAACATGGTATCCACAGGAGAAAAACAAGGAAGTAGGTATGATTATCTTCTGAAAGAGAACACATAGAAAAGAAAACAGTATTTTTTTTTAAAGCAAAATGCAAAAGTTCTTTAACAGTGGGTAATAATCTTAATCCTAATTTCTCATTATTTGCTATTGTGCTTCCAGATTCTATCAGGCTAAACCCACCTTCAAAACTTTACAGTAGCTCTTAGTTGCTACAGACCAAAATTCGAACTCTTAAAATATGCTTTCTAAAACCCAGCCCCTCTCCCACAACAATCTAGTTGCATTACACTATTAGTTCCTTAATAGGGTTTTAGGCCCTTGTTCTAGCAGTTTCCCTTTGTTTGACATAGGGCTATGCCATCTCTCCAAATGTTAACTGAAGACCCAGCTAGCTAATATGCTATCTCAAACCAGAATACATTCTCCAACTCACAAATTATGATCAATTAATTGCTTTCTGTCAGGGGTGGTGGTGCAAGCCTATAATCCCAGTGACACTGGAGGCTGAGGCAGGAGGACTGCAATTTTGAGGCCAGTCTCAGCAATTTAGCAAGACCCAGTCTCGAAATAAAAAATAAGAAAGTACAGGGATGCAGGCAGATCAGTGGCAAAGTGTTCCTGGGTTCAATCCTTGGTACAAAAAAGAAAAAAGAGCTCTGCATCTAGAATCCAGACTCACTCCATGTTTATAAACATTACCCTGACATTAGCAATCCCCTTCCGTGCCTGGCATTCACCTGTTAAAAATTTAAGCAATAAAAGGCTTAATTTTATAGGCCTTTCCACATAAAGTGATCTATTACACATATCATTTTTAAAAAGTAAAGTAAAAAGCTTCTTGATCATTTCTTTTTTTTCCCCAGGGCTGAGGACTGAACTCGGGGCCTTGCATGTGCTAGGCAAGCGCTCTGCCACTGAGTTAAATCCCCAACCCCTTCTTGACCATTTCTGACAGAAGTTACATCCTAAGAGATAACTGAAATATTATAAAAGTCACTGATTATTAAACTTACTTTTCCATTAGCTTACTTTGTTCTATTAGTGTAAAATAACATTCCCTTCCCCATTCTTCCTTAACACACAAGGCATCTTTCATCACTTAAACCAAAGCATAAAACTGTGAATCATTAATACTTTATTTCTCTAATAGAACCAAATTTCAATATGCATTAAGAAACATGTGTTGCAGGTGCAGCTCAATGATAGGGTTTGCCTAGCATGACTGAGGTCCTGAGTTTGATCTCCAGCACCACACATGAAAGGAGCTGAGTATACAAGTTCAGTGCTAGAGCACATGCTAAGTATATTTTGGGTTCAATCCCTATTAGCCCTCCCCCCAAAAAAGAAACATAACTGATCTTTAATAATAAATATTTCATTTTAAATAAAATTTAACACAAATGACTAAGAATCCAGTCTGCAGGATCTTTTTTTTTGGACATGATCTCTACAAACACAAGTCTTTTTTTGTTTGTTTTTTTTAAGGGAGAGGGACAATGAGAAACAATCAATTTTATTTAGTTTTGCACGTAACTTCTGTTGCTATGACACTTGGTTGTGTACATGGTGCTGCAGTTCAAATGCACATGCCAGGCAAGCTATGGCTCCAACCCCCAAATTCAAATTTAAGATTTATGATATAGTGGCCCCCGGCTGGGCATGGGGTGGCTAAGTGGTAGAGAACCGCACCCATGAGGCCCTGGGTTCAATACATAGTGTGTGTGCACACACTCACAAACATATAGAACAAAAGTCCTCATTATTATACTGCTATATTCAGGTTCCCAAATACATTCAACAATCATTCATTAAGTGTTTATTGTAATGTGAACTATAACACAATTAGTCTAGATGGTAGAACTGAAGAAATAAAATATTTACATAAAAACCATCACTTTATAGTCTTCAAAATACTTTTTGCAGCTACCTAGATATGTCCTAAACAAAAGAAAGATGGACTAAGTTTTAATTGCATTTTGTAGAAGAGATCCAAAATGATTATATGACCATCCTTTGGTATCTGTAGGATCAGTGGAAGGAAAAAAAAATCATTCAAGTGGTCATATGCCCCCAGCTTTTTTGTGTGATGGAGTCTCAATATGTTGCTCAAAATTCAGTGGAACTTCAGGCCTCAGGTGATCCTATCTTAGCCTGCTCAATAGCTAGGACTACAAGTGTAGTACCTCACCAGTCCTGTCCCCTCCTTTTGAGGATCCTTTATGGGAGTTTACTATGGAGCAAGTTAGGTAATGGATAAGCCACTTGAGATTACTATATTGAAATTAGCAAACAGAAAGGGGAAAGAACATGATACAGGCAAAGCAACATGGGTCTGAGAGAAAGAGCAGAGGTGGAGTTTTAAGAAAATGTTTTAAAAACTGACTAGGTCATGCCTTTGATCCCAGCGATTTGGGAGGTTGTGGCAGGAGGATCACAAGTTCCTGGCCAGCCTCAGCAACTGAGACTCTGTCTCTAAATTTAAAGATAAAGGGATGGGGATGTAACTCATTACCCCTGGGTTCAATCTCTACTACCAAACAAAATAAAAAGCCCCACAAAACTGACTAGGTAAGATATGGTTATAGTTCATAAATCCTCTGAATTTCAAGATTAAAAAAGAAATGAATACAGTAGGGATATAAAGTCTGAGAGGGCTGAGTAATACATCTCAGTGGTAGAGCACTTGTCCACCATGCAGGAGACCCTGGGTTCCATTCCTAGAATCAGAAGGAAGAAAAAAAAAAAAGTCTGGCTGCAGGAATCTTGGTTTGAGAATAAGGACCTGAAATCTGCATTGTGAATATGTAGAGGAAGGAGGAAATGAAATCTGAAGGCACTGGTAACTGAAAAGAGGTGAGGAAAGAATGGTTTTAAAGGGATTCCAAGGTTTTGCTTAAGCTTGAGACAGAAAAACACAAAGAAAAAACTTGTAAAAATCCACTTTTGGGAACCCCTTGTTTCTGGGTGTTCTTCAAAACTGCTGAATATTAATGTTGATGCACTTTCCCACTACTGCAACATGATATGTATCTTTACTGTCATACCAGCCCTTCCTTCCCTTTGCCAAAGTGGAATGAATGCCCTATTGAACGGTCTCTGCGTTAGTTGAATTCCTGCTACCAGAACCTCCGTATGTTGAAAGATCCTCAAATTCTGGTCAATGACCAGCCGATTTCAAACCATATATGGCACAAGACAATAGCCATAGAATAAAACTTGGCCAGTCCCTTTTAGAAATAGACTGAAATCGGATTCCATGACTCCTGGGACGGCCTCTCGTCCCTAAAGACGTCTGGAAATCAGGTCTCCCTAGAATCTTCATTACGGTGCGGAGCTGCACATACTCAACGCCCCTTCCCAGTATAACCCGCCCCCACCCGCCACCCTCAAGGCCGGGTTCGTGAGCAGAATCCAATTTTCCATGGCCCACTGGATGTGCAGGGCGGCGGGGTGCAGCGGAGACAGGAGGGGTTTCAGGAACCGGGAGGGCTCTGAGCTGCCTGGAGTATTCCCATTTTGTTTTCGGTGCCCACCCTGCAGGCTGCCCAGCTCCAGGAAAGCCGAAAACCCACCCGGTGGTGCCGCTACCCCTCCCGGATGTCTCCCATCCCCGGAAGCAGCCAGGCCCGGCGGCACCCCAGTTCCCTTTTCTCAAGGGAAAGAAGGGGTTCGTGGGTGAATTCCCCGACGTTCACCGCCCCTTCCCACCCACTCCCCGCCCCCCAATGCCTGGGCCTGGCTTCCTGCCAAGCCCGCAGCAGCGCAGGTTACCCGGAGTTGGAAGGCGCCGCTCGCTGCCGGGCGGGGCGGGCTGCTGGAGAGTCGGCGGCGGGGTCTGCGTCTGAAGTAGTGGCGGCGGCTCCGCGTCCGGGGGCCTGAGGCCCGGAGTGGGGCCGGGCAGAGGGGCGCAGCGCCGCCGCTTCGGGGAACCCGGGCTCAGCAGCGCCGCCTCGAACTCCATGGGCCGCTTCAGCGTCGCCCCGCACGCCATGCCGCTGAGGGGCCAGGGACCAGGGGCGGACGCGGCGGCAACAGCGGCCCGAGCTCCGGCTCCTCAGCGGGGCTCGCAAGCCAAGCCGGCTCCAATGGCGCCTCCTGCACCCGGCAGCGGCGCTGGCCCCGCCTCCTGTGACGTCACGGGAGCTCGCCACCGCCCGGCGGAGGGGGGCCGGCCGGAAGAGGGCCGCTCCGGGAGGTCCGTCACCGCCTGCCCCGCCCGCGGCGCCCCTGCGGAGGAAGTGGAACGGCCGGGGCGGAGAGCGCGGTCGCCGGGCAACCCCGGGAAGGCCCCCGCCCCCTCCTCCCGGGCCGTCGCGCCCCGGTGGCCCCCGACGTTTTCGCACCTGCGCGGCACGGCCGTGGGGGAGGGGAGAGCGGAGGGGCCTGGTGAGCGGCCGTGAGCGTCGGGAGACTCGTGCCCGGGTGACCTCCTTCTAGGTCATCCAGGGCATTCCGCCGAGTCCGGGGAATCTGCCTTTAAACCGGTTGTCTGAGGATGGGTCTTAGGAAGTGTGCGGATCCCACGGAATTATGGGCAAAATGTGGAGCGGTGTGCCCGTGCATGCATTGTGGGGATCGATGACCCGTACGTCAACTCCTCAAACCGGGGTTGTGGCACAAAAAAAGTTAAGAAGCACACGGAAAACAACCCGCCGCTTACACCGTCTACGCACGGCAGCGATGGGAACTTCTGACAGCTGAGTTCCCAGTCTCCCCGTCTGCCTTGGCAACTCAGGCAGCTTCTTCCTCAGGTTTATCTGAATGCTCTAAGGCAGTGCCCGCCGAAAAGGGCTTTGGGTGTTCTCGAAAAATGAATAGGACACAGGAAGGTTCTGCTTTTAGAAACTGTTTTCCCGGGGAGCAGTGCCAGTGCTTTCAGCCGGTAATCAGAGGGATCTGTGATCCAAAAAAACAAAAAAACTTCAAGGCTTTCTGTAACTATATAAAATAATGATCATTCCTCTCTTTTCTAAAATCATACACCAGACCAGTGTGCCCCAACATTTGAGTTAGAGAATATGGGCATACCTCATCTAGTCTTTCTTTTTTCCAGTTCCTTTTCAGTTTCTCCAGATTCTTTAACTATCATACGTCATGTACTTTTGCATTTATCTTTGTAAAACAGTATAAATAATTCTAAAGTGACTGAACATGCGAAATGTTAAGGGTTTGAGCGTTTTATTTTGTTTTCTGGAGATTAAACCGAGGCTCTTGCACATGTTAGGCACACATTCTACTCCTGAGCTGCTACATCCCCAGCCTGTGTTGCTTATTTTCGGCTATCTGTTGTCCATAAGAACAATTGGCTTGAAAACTTGAAATAGGATATTAGAACGAGAGAAAAAAAAGATCACAGTTAACCTGGAGTTAAACATGACTAACTGTATTTGAAATTTAGTTCTGTGCTTCCTGGATGCCAGAGCAAAAAATGAAAACAATACGTGTTGAATAGATTTGTCATCTGAAAGGAATCGTTTCATCAGAGGAGATAGACCTAGTTTTGTTTTGTCTTGTTTCTGTGTCACTAAATCCTAAAGGTAATATCTCATGCAACTTTATTAGGAAACAGTGAATGATGTAATAATGTAATCAAGACTATTTGAACAACAAATACAAAAGAAAAAAATTATGTGGATCTTTCTTTTCTTTCCTCCACATGGATTTTTTTTAAAGAGAGAAGGACAGTGAGAGAGAGAGAAGAGAGAATCAATTTTTATTGAGTTTTTCACTTGGCCCTCATTGCTCTGACACTTAGTTGTGTAAGTGGGTGCTGGGGTTTGAACCTGTGTACTTGTGCATGCCGGGCAAGCACTGTAACTGCCAAGCCACTGCTCCAGCCCCACATGGATGTTTCTTATGGCCAATAAAAGCCAAGAACATAAAAAGCAACTTAGTGATGGTTACTTTTTAAGGGGGCTTATTTAATGTGGTCCAAGTAAATTGCTTTCTTGTGGTATAAACAGGTACAAAGTTAGAACTTTGAAGGTTTAAACATATGTCCCTTAGATAGTCATTCTACATAGCACTTCTTTTTTTTTTTTTTTTTTAGGGCTGAGGACTCAGGGGCCTTGAGCATGCTAGGCAAGCACTCAGCCACTGAGCTGAATCCCCAACCCCCAGAGCACTTCTTTTAGTCCGGCTTTTGCTAAGCGCTTTATGGTCACTCTTCTCTGTGATCCTTTAAAACTTTGAGCGTGCCTTGTAATATTAGTGTTTTAAAAGAGGAAGTTATAGTTTGTTTATATATCTCTGACTATGCTTCAAACCCATACATTCCTTGAGAATGATAACCTGTCCTCATTCATCTGTATTTCACCATTTGAGTCCAGCAGTGTTTGAATACAGCATGGGTAGGTGCAGAATAACTATTGGTCAAATGAATAAATGGCAATTATTGTTTTCTCTATCTCTGAAAGCTGATAGACCACATTGATGAATGAGGGTGGATTCAGATGATTCAGAAACCAAACAAGTAGGTGGTATGTTCTATTATATGTTGCAGATGAGTGACCCAACAAGAGATATGTCTTTGAGGGAGGCAAATGGGTTGCTCTGAAAGTGCTACTCAGTGTGGTGTCTCTTTATGAGGTCACCAGTCTAGGTTGCTTTGCTTTGCATATACATACACTTGATTAGTCATATACATGCCCCACACACATAATTGGGTATCTCTATGTGGTAGGCATTATATCATTATAGTAGTAAGCATTCTACCATCATAGTGTTGTGGTGGAAGATAATTTGGTATGAAAAGAGGCTTGCTTCCTGCCCTCCTAAGGCTTCTAGTCTATTAGAGATGACAGATATAAATTGAACAATCACAACAACAAAAATATAATTAAAGTCTGACAAGTACCAGGAAGGAAAAGGACAGGATGACATGAAGGTGCACAACTGAGAGTCTGAACCTGTCTTGGAAAGTAATAAATATTTTCTGAAGAAGTGGCATTTGACCTAAGAGCTGAGGAATCAGTAAGAGTAAAATAAACCACAGAGAGTAGAAACATTCCAGGTAGAGGGGATAACACATAGAAAGACCTGTGATAAGAGACCACAGAGTTTTGAGGAACTGAAAAGTTTCAAGTGACTGTAGTACAGAACATGAATGAAGTCAGGAAAGACTGGCAGTTTATGATCAGATTACATTTTTTTTAAACAGGGCTTTTTTTTATGAGAAACAGTTTTATTTAATTTTTCATGTGGCTTTCATTGTTCTGACACTTCGTTGTGTACATGGTGCTGGGGTTGGAACCAGCTTTCTGGAGCATGCCAGGCAAGCTCCTGAACCCCTGAGCCACCACTGCTCCAGCCCCAGATTTACATTTAAAAGGATTCCTGGCTGCAGTATAGAGAACAGGAGATCAGGGATGGATGAAGGTGATCAGGAAAGCATTTAGATTATGCTTTGTATTATTAATTTTATTATATTATAAGGAACCTCTCACCTGCCAGGACACACATGTTCTCTAACTTCACTTGGGAGTTCACCTTGTAAAAGTCCAGCAAAAGATCTGAGGCTTTGCCTTTTCACTGTTGTACAATCCGGGAGTGTGGTTAGACTAAAAAGATAGAAATGGAAAAAAAAGAAGAAAGAGACCATTTTCCAAAATCTGCCAGGATTCTTTGCCCAAAGGTTCCAAAAGAGCTATCTGAGATGTTTACAGTCTCTCTTTATGTACCTGTCTTTCACTACCTATCAACCCACACCTATCTGTACCTGTCTTTCACTACCTATCAACCCACACCTATCTGACCTGTGCCTCCATCCTATTCCACTAAAACAGGTAAGGTCTCCAATGACCTTCAGGCTATGGAGAAAAGTAGACAGATATGAACATAGTTTAGGATATGAAATCAACAGATCTTGGTGAAAATTCATCAGGGAGGTGAGGGAGATGGAGGACTCCAGTGCAACTGCTAGGCTTCTGGCTTTCTCAGAGATATAGTCTGAGAAAGTTTTCGTTAGAAAAGGACTAGGCAGGGGAGGAAGACAAGTTTGGTTAAAGACATACTGAGCTAGAGGTTTCTTTAAAGCATCACTTAAATTTCTCAGGTGAGTATATTTGTAAATATGTGAGTCTAGAATTTAAGAGTAGTCTGGATTGGAGAAAAATAATTGGGCAAGTCATTGGTCTAGAAATGGTAATTGAATTTGGGGTAGCTGGATCCTTCCATTCTTTATTCTAGGTGCTGGGATCAAATTCAGGGTCTTGCACATGCTAGATAAGTACCCTACCATTGAGCAATATCTGAGGCCTTGAATTAGCCTTTTCTCTCTCTCTTTTTTTTTTTTTTTTTTTTTTGTTTTGTTTGTGATTTTTTTGCAGTGCTGGGCTAGAACCCAGGTCCTCATTCATGCTGGGCCAGTACTTTTCCACTAAGGTACTCTCCAGTCATAAATTAGCTTTTTCTTATTGGCCTTTTCTTATGCACCATAAACCCCTTCTCTGAATTTTTTTGTTGTTGTTGTTGTTGTTGTTGTTTTTGAGAGAGAACGAGGGAGAAAGAGAGAATCAATTTAGTTTTTTCATCCGGTTTTAGTTTTTTTGATGCTTAGTTGTGTATGTGGTGCTGGGGTTTCAACCTTGGTCCGCATGAATGCCAGGCAAGGGCGATACTGCTAAGCCACCACTCCAGCCCCTCTGAATGTTTTTAAGCATGTAAAATAAAATACATATGATTGGGATTGGAGAGGTTACAGCACTTCCCTGGCAAGTATGAGGACACGAGTTCAAACCCCAGTACCACGTACAAAACGAAGTGTCGGAGCAACAAAAGTGAAATGAAAAACTAAATAAAGTTGATTTTTTCTCTCTCTCGCTGTCCCTCTCTCTTTAGAAAAAAAAGTACATATGATTGCAAAGGAAATCAGTTATAGTGAAATTAAGCTAATGTATTCACACACTATGTTAATATAACTATATAACATTTATTCTGATGGTTTATATATTATATATATTTACACACAGATATATTAACATATTTTTATATATAACATACATGTCCAGATAGTCTGTCAATATCCATTGGATATCCATTGGATACTGATAGATTGTTGAAGTATATAATATATGTCCATTGGATGTTGATTGACTCTCTGGAACCATCTAATATAAAGGCTAAAATGATTACTGAAATGGAAGAGACATACTTCAAAAGAAATTTCAATAATAGCCTAATAGCCTGAAAAAAAAAATACCAGATTATCTGTGCAAAACCTAGAGACTGGGTTGGAAATAATCTTTGGGAGTGGTAAAACCCATCCATAGATTTTATGTGAATGGAGGATGTGAAGAAGTTGAAAGAAAATGGGGAAATTAGATTATTCTGAAAGATCTAACCGGGGAAAGAAATGGAGGAAGTGAGGGAACAAAGCATCTCTATAAGGCAAGTAGTTGATTTTTTTTATTTTTTAAGAAAGGGAGAGGGAAGGGCTAGAGTGGTTGTGCAGCTTGCCTGGCATGTGCAAGGATGTGGGTTCAAACCCCAGCACCCAGTTTTGTTGTTGGAGCAACAAAAACTACATGAAAAACTAAATAGAGGTCTGTACTGGCCCGGCAAGGGCAAGTACACAGGTTCAAGCCCCAGCACCCACATACACAACAAAATGTCAGAGCAACAAAGGCCATGTGAAAAACTCAATAAAAATTGATTCTTTGTCTCTCTCTCTCACTGTCCTTCTCTCTTAAAAAAAAAACTAAATAGAAAATTTTCTCTTTCTCTCTCTTGCTGTCCTTCTCTCTAAAAAATAAGAAAGAGGGAGAGAGAGAGAGAATCAACTTTATTTAATTTTTCATCTGGTTTTTGTAGCTCTGACACTTACTTGTATATGTGGTGCTGGGTCTGAACTTGGGTCCTTGTGAATGCCAGGCAAGCATGATACTGCTGAGCCCACTCCAGCCCCAAATAGTTGACTTTTTTCCTCTCCCTCTCTCTCTCTCTTTTTTTTCTTAAAGAGAGGGACAATGAGAGAGAGAGAAAGAGAGAGAACCAAATTTATTATTAGTTTTTCATGTGACTTTCAGTGCTCCAACACTTCATTGTGTACGTGCTGCTGTGGTTTGAACTTGTGTCCTTGTGCATGCCAGGCAAGTACTGTAACTGCTGAGCCACCGCTCCAACCCAATAGTTGATTTTCTAAAAAATACATGTAACAGTTGAAAAATATGACTATAGTAAGCATAGGAAAAAGAAATCATAAATAAAATGGAAAAGTATAAAAGAACTCAAAAATTAACAAGAAAAAGGGGAACAGATGGTGATTTGATCAGTTTGACAAAAGCAAGGAGAAGGATGCTACATCAGCAAACTAAATAATTAACATAAGTTTTCAGAACTTAAGTGTTAACAATTGCAACTAAATGTGAATAAACAGAATTGCCTATTGGAAGAAACTGTCAGATTGAGTTACAAACTATGTACTGTGTATAAGAAACAGATTTAAAACAGTGATAGAGCTGGGTGCCGTGGCACACATCTGTAATCATAGCTACTTGGGAGATTGAGGCAGGAAGATTGAAAGTTCAAGCCAGGCTGAGCAATTTAGGCCTTGTCTCAAAACAGCAAACAAAACTGGTGTGGGGGTCTGGGATGTACCTCAGTGGTACAGTGGCCCTGGGTTTAATCCTCAGTGCAACAAATACGTACATACACACATACAGTTGAAAACAGAAATGTGGCAAGGCA